>JAESVK010069471.1:0-36102 GCA_017140935.1 Hamamelis virginiana
AGGTTGGTGAAGAACATGCCTTAGTGGTTGGTCGGTAAGCAAAATGATTGGATGAGCTTGAAAATATTGTCTTAATTTTCTTGCTGAAATTACTACAGAAAAAACCAATTTTTCGAGATAGGGATACCTACTTTCTGCTCCGATTAAAACCTTGCTGATATAATAGATTGGCTTTTGAACACCATTATCCTCCTGAATGAGCACTAAGCTAATGGCTGTTGGTGAGACACCAAGGAAGAGAAAGAGAGTTTCACCCTGGTCGGGTTTTGAGAGAAGTGGGGGAGACCCCAGATATTTCTTCAGCTGTTGGAATGCTTTTTCTACTTCAAGAGACCACTGAAACTTTTTATTTCCCTTTAGGACTTTGAAAAAATGGAAACCCATCTCATAAGATTTTGAAATGAATCTGTTAAGGGCAGCCATCCAACCTGTTATTTGCTGGATCTCTTTAATGTTGGTTAGGGATTTCATATTAAGTAAGGCTTAGATTTGATCAGGATTAGCCTCTATCCCTCGTTTGGTAACATGAAAACCCAAGAATTTACCAGATGAAACCCCAAACGAACATTTGGTCAGGTTGAGATGCATCCCGAACTCCCGCATCATCTTGAAAGCTTCATCTAGATGTCGAATGTGATCAGATGCTTTTAAGCTTTTGACAAGCATGTCATCAATATAGACCTCCATAATGGAACTTAAAAGTGGTCTGAACATTCTTGTGACTGTTCGCTGATAAGTAGATCCAATATTCATTAACCCGAAGGACATTCTAGTAAAACAGAACATGCCAATAGCCGTTATGAACGCAGTCTTTTTTTATCGGTAGAATGCATCACGATCTGGTTATAACCTGAGTAGGCATCCATGAAACTCAAAAGTTCATGCCCTGTAGTGGCATCAATAAGTTGATCTATGCGTGGGAGTGAAAAGCTGTCTTTTGGATATGCTTTGTTGAGGTCGGTAAAATCAATGCTGACTCTCCATTTTCCTGTTTTCTTTTTTACCACAACGCAATTGGAAAGCTAATCGGGATAAAAGACTTCCCGAACAAAGCGTGCTTCTTGAATTGCTTTAGATTTTTCCTCTGAAGACACCCTTTTCTTTTACGAGACTGGTTTGAAGGTCGGATCGACCTGTAGCTTATGTACTGCAATAGTGGGATTAATTCCCGGCATGTCATCGTGCCCCCATGCGAATATGTCCCAATTAGCTTTTAGAAAAACTGAGAGATCATTCTTTAGAGGATCAGGAAGCTCGGATCCGATTTTGGTTGTCTTTATTGGATCTGTAGGATAAACTTGAATCTCAATCAGTCCTTCTAGGGATGTCGATCCTAGACTGCTTTCATCTCGAATATCATACATTCTAGCATCGGTATTTTATAATTGCTATTAAAGGGGATCAAGCTGAATATCGGTCGACTTACTGCTGATGAGAGTAGAGCTACTTGAGGGATCTTTGGGATCAGTTGGTGTAAAGTTTTGAAACAATTCTTTGTTGGATATCTCTTCCCATTGGGATAAGGAGATGTTAAAACTTGATTGGGCTAACGCCTGATCTCCACGAACCTCCCCTGTCCCATGCGTGGTTGGGAACTTTACACAAAGATGGAGGGTAAAAGTGGCAGCTCCAAAGTCGTTCAAGGTCGGTCTCCCAATGATAGCGTTGTAGACCGAAGGACAGTCCACGACCATGAACATCGCATCTATGGTTGCCTGAGTTGGAGTGTTACCAATAGTGATCGGTAGGCACGTCCATTCGAGTGGTCGTAGGGACGATCCATTGAATCCGATAAAAGGGGTATTGATCGGGGAAAGATCACTTATTTGCCAACCCATTCTTTCATAAGCAGTTACAAAGAGAATTTCTGTCGAACTGCCAGTGTCCACTAAGATCTTACTGACAGCATAATTAGTAATTATAGCTCTTATAACTAATGGGTCATCATGAGGTAGGTGTACTCCCTTTAGATCTTCTTCAGAGAAAGATAGTAGTCCATATCGATTTGGAACTTGATGGGCGATATTCATGATTTGATTGGAAGGAAATGTATGAGCTGATCTTGAATATACTTTTCTTGCCGACTTGTTTTCTCCTGCATAGGTAAAGCCTCCATGGATTGTATCAATTACTCCGGCCAGTCATTGTTGTTGATCGGGTTGCTTGAAGTTTGGTCGAGGCTTGATTGTTGGTTGCTACTGACCTTAGAATAGTCAATAAACTCCTTAAAAACCCTCTTTTAATGAGACTTTATACCTCAATTTTTAAATCGAAACACTCTTCAGTTAGGTGACCGTGATCATGATGGAAGGCACACCATTTGTTCTTGTCTCTCCTCTTTGGATCTGATCTCATCCGTTGTGGCCATTTCACGAATGGCTCGGAATTGACCTCACTTAGAACGGCATTGATTGATAGTCATAAAGGTGTGAAAGACATGAATCGTCTCGTTGGAGATCGGTTTCCATCAGTAGTATCAGTTTTTTGCTTCTTGTCTGGGTATTTCTTTTCGTCAGGCTCTCGCTCTTTCCGCTTCTTAGCGGGTTCTTGTTTTCTCTTATCAGAATCGAACAAGTCATCGACCCCGATTTACTTTTGTGCGTTTTTCAAGAGTTCGGTAATAGACTTTGGCTCATTCTTCACGAATGAGACTCTATGGCTCTTCGTCCTGAGCCCTTTCATCATTGTCGCAATGGCCACGCCTTCATTCAGCACGTCGATTTCAAGTAGGGCCGAGCTAAAACGTTGAAGGTAAGACTTTAAACTATCCCCTTTCTCTTTATCAAGACTTAAGAGATAGGTTGCCAGCTTCTTGGGTCGGTGGTTACTGATGAAGTGTGCCACTAGCGTCGAACTGAGACTTTGAAAAGAATTAATTTAGTTGGGAGCCAGCCTTTAGAACCAAGTTCGGGCTGGTCCTTTGAGGGTCATGGGAAAAGCCCGGCGCATTATGGGGTCGGTAACACCTTTAAGATACATATGATCCTTAAAAGTAAGCACGTGTTCTCTGGCATCGGTAGTCCTATCATAAGAATCAATGAGATCTTTATGTGGCGTGATCACCTATCGGTCATCATCTGTCGAGATTTGTTGGTCGTCTCTTGGATCCTACCACTTAGCTGCTCCCTTCTTCTTCAAGACGTCGGTCTTGGCGAGCCAAGCATCTACTTTCTGCTATGATCCGTCTTTTAATGGAATTGGAGGGTTCGTCTCTTGAACACCGGTTTGAGGAGGTACGCTGGGAGCCTGGGCAGGATGTTGAGGAGAAGGGTTATACATGTCATGAGATATGAGCATGTTTTGTTGACGTGTCAATGTCTAAATGAGCAAAATCATGATCTCCATTTGTTTCTTCATGTTGAGCAACTGGAGCTGGTAAGGATCATTAGAAGATAATTCGATCTCCTGACGAGGTTGTGGAACTGTGGGAGACTCAGTTGGTGGACTTGGTCGAGCATTTGGTGAGGACGGCCTTTCCGGTGGGGGTGGGAGCTCATCGTGAGAGGTGCTACCGATTTGAGGTAACACAGTAGTGTTTTTTGTTGGATCTGCAATATGGCGATCATCTTCACCAAGAACTCTGGAACGTGTGATCACCATTTTGAACAAGGTTTTTTTTTTATATATAGAAAAGAGCACCGAAAGAATAACTTTTTGGGCCCCACGGTGGGCGTCAAACTGATGATGTCAAAAAACAGGTTAAGGTAAAATTCAGTCAGGTCGGAATATTTGGCTGGAATTAGCTCAGACCACTTACACCAGTGTGGTGTTCTTCCTATAAAACTTCGATGAGCAAGTCAGTTTTCTGAGTGTGTATAAGAAAAGTGTAATGAATTTTGATGGTCATTACTTACCCTACACAAATGAGGTCCTTCCTATTTATAGGGAGATCATGGAGGTCATTTCTTGTAGGTCACGTTTCACCTTTTGAGGGGACAAAAAGATCAGTGATGTATTAATGTCTGACAATAGATATTCCTCAAAATATCCGAAAAGATATTAGATCCATTTATTGCATGGCTTATCAATACAGTTGGTCCAAAACCGTCTTTAAGGGGCGGTTTGATCAGATCGAGCTTCTCACATAGTCATATATAATCGGGTTACATTCAGCCTATTCAGATCGGGAAGTCATATTTGAGACCAAACAGATCAAGTGGCTGTCTTATACACGTGTTGACCTTCAATAGATCTGACGATTTTTACCCTCTTCACTCATTGCCCTAATTTCTTAAAATGCATAGTTAATTGTTATTTTTCTATTAATTGTTTGGTTTCTGACTTTCTATTGTTCAATGAAGTCTTGAATTTTTTTTATAAAAAAAAACTTCCTGTTTGGGCTTGCTAAACAGACCCAACCAACCAATCCAAGCCAACCAAAACTGCACTGAAACCATTGGTTTCACCAGCCCTTTTAGTTAGCCATGGTTCCTCTTTATAACAAACCGAGACTTACGATTTGGTTCATATAGTGTGTCGTAAACCGGCCGAACCGGACCATGAGTACCCCTAATTGTGGGATCCATATTTTGAAAAATTGAACGTTGGATTAGATACTATGCATATATATGTTACGCATGCCAAATATTACTGTGATCCAACAGTCGATGTCTCAGATATATCACCGAAAAAAATTGAGTCAGTTTTCAGTGGTCTGTGAACCCACCACATTCAAGCCCCCTCCCATTTGAGAGGCTTTCTCTTTTATTTGGGATTGGATTCACTTACCATCCTGGATTAGTAGATAATTATCCTTCTCGATTTATCCTCTCTTTTATCTACTCATTTATCCTTCTCTATTATCCACTCAAGGTCATCCAATCCTAATTATCCTTCTCTATTATGGGAGTCCACTTAGATTGGATTTTTGAAAAAGGAATGGATTTTGATAAAACAAGGAATCACCACCTTATTTTTAGGGAATAAGGAAACCACAAAAAAGAGTTTTATTTAAAATAAAAAAATGACCCCATTTTTGGAAAAGCATGGTCTTCGAATCAAAGTTTGGATTCGAGGGCTAGGTTATGAGATGGGAAGGTTCCAAGACTCATCTTGTAGGCACCCATCTCACCCTAATTAAAGGTCTCTTAATTATTTTTGGGCTTTATCAAAATCTTATAAAAGCAACCTATCATATCTAATCAACCAAAAAAAAATATGGATAATATTACATATATAATAATAGATAATAATAAAAAATAATCACAATCCTAAAGACCTTAGGAGACAAAAGTCAACCTAAGATTGGACTTGGACCCTATCGGCGGCCTACGTACCTTGTCAGTTGCCTGACAAGAATCAAAGTCCACGTAGTTCGATGACCCTAGGACTCTCCTATTGTAATGAACTACATCATTTAAAAGTGTTCGACTTTATCTAAGATACTATCTTCGAGAGTTTTTATCCATTCAAAATTACTTTTCAAAATTATTTGATAATTAAAAGATTTCCAATGCATCTAGAATTTTTAAAAGATAGAAATTATCTTTTAGAAGTAAACCTCAATTTAAACTTCCTTTTTCAAAATCATTATCCATGGAATTTCATTCCAAAAATCATTTCTTTTTCAAAGAAATTGTTTTCAATATAAACTGTTTTAAAATATCCCTATTTCATGAAATAACCATTTAATAAATCAATCATTTTTAACAAAAATCATCTTTTAAAATCTCTCTCGAAGATAGACTCTTAGATTCAATCGAATACTTGAATTTGAATGCAATCTTTACAACAAAGGGAAGTCCTAGGGAAGGTCAAGTGACATTCCTAAACCTAGGGTCTATATCTAATCCTAAGTTAATCTAATGTCCTATCATACTAATTTAATGCATGCTAAATAAACAAACATAATATTAACCCTACAATGCATGAAAAATGCCCTAAATGCATACTAATTTAACTATGTGAACCTAGGCATATTTCTATGTTAGTTTGGATCCTAAAAATGGTCTTTTAATCCATTTTAAGGTTACTTTAAACCTTGGACGGATTTATATGCAACCAAAAAGTGGATTTAAAACCCAAAATATAATAAATAAAAGAAGTGTAAATATCTTAATATGCAACCTAAGATGATATACTAAAATAATCATGCATCATGTTTGAAAACACCAATTTTAAACATAAGGGATGGGCTTACCTTAGCTTGTTCCCTCGAACACATTTCATATGATATTTCAAACATTAAACATAAATACAAATGATGTAAACAAACCTAAACATGTTCCTATTGACTTATATTAATTTAACATACTCAAACTATAAATGCAGAAAATCTTCGTGCTAACCTATATGCAACTAATCCTAACCTTTGAATACCTAACTTAGGTACCCATCCCTAACATGGCATAGAAGAAGAATGAAGAAGAAGAAGAAGAAGAAGAAGAAATACTTAAAACAAACTTCACAATTATACTAACCTCTTTTGCTCCCTTCTCCTTTGCTCCTAGCTCCTTCTTCAAACTCCAAGGACTCCAATGACTTCAAAGATGCAACTAAAGTTGCTTAGGGGTTGGTGTAATGCCTTAAGGCTTTACTCTACCAATTTGGCTCTCTAAATGCCTTATGAGATCTTTATGACTCTCCGTGTGTTCTCAAACTGATTTCAAAGCTCTCTATTTATAGGGAAGCTTGGAATTGATCAATGGCTGAGTTTAAATATCTTAAGAATAATCCAAGGGCTCTAGTCCAGCCTTCCAAGGTCTTCAAACTCATCCCAAAGTCCCCAAGGTCGAGCTAGACACATGGCAACCCTTGGAAGAGTCCTAGATGGAAGAAAGACTGAAAAATAGCAACTATTGGGCAAAGGCTCGAGTGACCATCCATCTTGGGATAGTTGGCCGTCCCTTGGTGGATGCTCATCGAGCCTTGAGCCTTATTTTGCCCTATGTGGGCCTGTCTCTGACCGTTTCGACCCGGCTTCGGCATTTTTCGGCTATTCGGACCCGTTTTAAATCCAAATTCGACGATTCAAGCGTCAAAACGATCGTGATTCGATTCTCCATGTTTTAAGAAGTGTTTGAAGTGAAAATGCATTGACCAAAGTCAAATTTTTAGGGAAAAGTCAACCGATTAGCTGTTTAAGGCCTGCCGGACCCAAATTAGGGTTTTAAAATCTGCTAACCAATCACTCTCAAAATCATTTCTTCTTCTCGAAACAAGTTTTAAAATATTTTAAGAAAGTGTTTTGAAGCCTATGAAGGCTTTGTTTTAATAAAAAGATCGAATCCTGGTCGTTCTCGGTTGAAACCCTAATCTGAACTTGAAAGGGCCCTGTGAGCCTTAAGAGCCAATCATGAGCCAGAAGGCTTAACAGACCTTGCCACTGATCAACTTAGCTACCAAAACACACTTTAAATATCCATACCAAAGCCTCGAGACCACCCTAGACAAGATCGACAATCATTCAGAGCTTTTGTGATTCAAAGGACAGTACTGCCCTTCAAATCACAAAAGGCCTTATTTCCTATCAAGCCTGACTCAGAATGCCATGAAATTTAACGGGAATGTTTATGGACTCTCTAAAAACCTAATGCAAAAAGAACCGACTCAATCTGACCTAAAAACCTACATGTGATAATGACCTCTAACTAACTACTTACAAGGGTAAAACTGGCAACTTAAGGTTTTAACACCCTATTTCTCCTTGAAACTTAGGCAATCATTCATGACCTTTCTCATGGTCAAAAATGGATGTCTACAGAAGCCCCTCGTTGATGTTCATGGCTTCACTAGTGAATATCAACGAAACAAAATGACATCCCATTTTTGCCTCAACAAATAGGGATAATCAAATCAACAACTCATAAACATTTAATCTAATCACCATTCTTTGGAAATTGCACACATATTTCCATTTATCTTAGGAGAAATCACACACATATTTCCACACATCTCAAATGCTCTTATCTTAAAGGAAATAACAACCCACATTTCCAATTATCACAACACTCATTTCTAATCACGTACCTTAATACTCTTATCTTAGAGGAAATCACAACACACATTTCCAATCACTTATTCTTATCACCATCTTTTCTTTAGAGGAAATCTCACGTACATTTCCAATTACTTATTCTTATCACCATCTTATCTTTAGAGGAAATCTCACACACATTTTCAATTACCATCTTATCTTTAGAGGAAATCTCACACACATTTCCAATTACCATCCCATCTTTAGAGGAAATCTCACACATATTTCCAATTACCATCCTATATTTAGAGGAAATCTCACACATATTTCCAATTACCATCCTATCTTTAGAGAAAATCTCAAACACATTTCTAATTACCATCCTATCTTTAGAGGAAATCTCACACACATTTCCAATTACTATCTTTTTGCAATCCACACAATCTCATTGATTTGGGCCTCTAAAATGGGCCTTTCTCATCCACTATCACCTAATGTGTTAACTTATCTCCATAATCCCTTCATGGGCTCCACAATCTCATCATATCAATGTCATTTATAATCATTTCATGATTACATACTATCCATTTTTCATATCTCATGACTTTCTTTCAAAAATTTATCATTTCATGTGAACTTTCCTATTCAAAATCACTCAATTCTCATTTTTATTTGCATTAATCCCTCCTTATTTCTTATCCACTTATCAAATCAATTTCAATCTCCATCAAATGGGCTTTCCTAAATCAAAATTTTGAAAGAAAATTTGTCAGAATTGGGTCAAAATTGGCCAAAATATGTCAAAATGGGCTTAATGGGCCTTAAAAGCCCAACAAAAGTCAAAATTTGGGCTAAAACATGGATGACCATCCACTTGAGGATGGCCAACCGTCCATGGTGGATGGCCAGCCGTCCCCTAGTGGATGGCCACCCGAGCCTTGTGCTTCCCTTTAAGTGGTTTAGTCCCCCACTTGCTTCCCACTTCATCTCTTCTTCATTTTAGCTCTTTCTCTCTCTAGTATTCTCAATTTCATCCAAAAATCATTCAAATTCAATTTCATTTCATCCAAATCACTCTCCAAACACTTCAAGTGTTGCTAATCACTTCCAATCTGTGAATTAAAACCTTGAATTTCATCCTCACATCTCAAATTGGGGATATAAAACCCTAAATACAGATCCACACATACCCATTTTCTCACGCCTTTTCTACTACACATTCTCTTGGAAAATATGAACTCAAAGTATCCATACATGGTGATGAAGAGGTATAGAGCTCCATCTCGTGATCCTAACAATACAAGCTTACTCTTGGAGCCTCAAACTCATATTTCCTATATCCATTCCAATCAAGAGGTAAGCATAATTTTCATGCAATTTCTTGAATCCTTTATGTCTAGATGCTTCAATATTGATTATTGGATGTTTGTTTGATGATTCTTATGCATGAAATTTGTATTTGGCAAGACTTGGGAACCCCATTTCACTAGCTTTGCAAGCTTCAAATGTTGCCCACCAAGTGGTTGATAAAATTCCCAATAAACTAAACTTTTGATTTTTCAATTCAAATTCCTTATGTCATGCATCAAATATGTTTTTAAACATCATTTGACTATTTTCAAAGCATCATGACAAGTTTTCAAAAAAAAAATTCAAAAATATGCACACTAAGTGTTTGATAAAATGCCCAAAAGGAGACAACTTTTAATTTTTCAAAGCAATTCATCATGTCATGCTTTTTCCAATGTTTCCAATTTGGTTTTCTCATGCTATGACAAGTTTTCAAAAACATTTCAAGTGTGCACACATTCAAAACTTTCATGAATTTAGGACTTAGCTAATTTTTCACTTAAATCACTATTCACTTAAATGCCATTTCTATGACTTTTAAGTGTTTTATTTCAAACTTTATTCATGCTAAGTACTTAATTCAAGGTTTTTCATTCAAAAATTTATTCTTTTGAGACTTTCATTTCAATTCAATTTTCATGAAAAAGGGTCATATAGAATGAATTATGCTATGATAAGTTTCCAACCTAAAAGCCTAAGCTTGTAGGTGGAGGGCCCAATACAGGCATATAAAGCTATAGCAAGCCTTTCATTTAGGCGATGTAGGACATAGTGGATTTCATTCTTCTACACTCCCCCTCACGTGCAGGCTCGTTTGGGCCTTGTCACGTGGATAACGAATGCTCTGATACCATGTTAAGTTTCCAACCTAAAAGCCTAAGCTTGTAGGTGGAGGGCCCAACACAGGTATATAAAGCTATAGCAAGCCTTTCATTTAGGCGATGTAGGACAGAGTGGATTTCATTCTTCTACATGCTAATAAGATAAAATCATAAGCACAAAAATTAATCCTTAAGACAAATCATGGCAATTTTTTGAAAATAGTAATACATAATCAAAGTATGAACACTTTTTGAAAATGTATCATTTTGTGGATTAATTTTGTGCTTTTTGAATTAAAAAGTTAGCATAACTCATCTTACACACTTCTAATCCATTAATCTCTATCTTTACAGTCAGACTTTGACATCAGGACCAGGTCTTCTCTGCAAGGCATAGTCACATGGTGGGCCAAAATGGACACTATCCAACCTCAAGCTAAAGCAAAAATTAGAGGAGTAGGCTTCGGGGACTTCATTGATTCCCTGGATAAAGTCCATGGATAGGCAGGCTCTTATGGCCTTATCCGAGCCATGGTGGGATACCACCAACACATTTCATTTTGAGGTTGGGGAGATGACTGTAACCCCGCTAGATTTTACTATGATTATAGGACTTTCTATTGGGGGTCGCCCTCTGGATTTTTATGAGGATGCGAGCAAAAACTCAGCTTACTTGGATACTTATCTTGGGGCAGCTGATATTGAGATTGTAAAGAAATCAGTTCGCCGAAATACTCTCTATACTACATTCAGTAGACTGTCTGAAGGGGAAGGGAATGATCCTGATCAGATTGTACGGGTTTTCCTCTTGTATTTGCTATCTTGTACTATCTTTGCTGGTATTGCCGATTTAGCCCCTATAGGCTTATTTGCAAGCTTGGAGGACATTGATACTATCTCTCAGTATGACTGGGGTGGCGTTGCCTTGGCCACCATGTACAGGACTATGAGTTGTCGATCTCGATGAATCTGCTCCGACTTTGGAGGCATGGGATTCGTCTGGGAGGTATATTCACTTGTTTGAAAATATCACAAACTTCCCTTTACTTTTTTTCTGACAATGCACATATTCTGCAGGTATGGGCTTATGAATAGCTTAGCCTGACTAGCATCATGCTCATTGCTAACGACTTTTCTTGGCCAACCCTTGCTCGATATGCCCCAAATCGGCGAGTAAGTGCCATTGCCCATAGGCACGATTATGCGTATAGCCGCGCCTTTCTTACAAGGTTGCATTCTAACAAGGTAGACGTTTTCATTTCTGCTATCTTTTCACAATGCTCAAACTTTCTCTAATATGCCTTGTCCTCAGGTTAAATGGAACCCTTGGCGTCATTCGAGAGGTCCTGGTCCTATGTATGTTTGGCTTGGTCCCATGATGGAGATGTCACATAAGAGGATTCTGCTTGAAGGGCCTTCTGGCAGATATTGGTACCTTGGAGAGAGGGTACATGCTCAGGTCTGTGGATTTTATTCAGTTGCTCGTGTGCCTTATGCACCTCCTCCATCCATGAAGCATGCCAATAGTCTGACAGGTCATGATTTAGCGGATGCCCTCACTGGTGAGATGGCAGAATCTTTTTACCATCAGAACGAGGACTACCACGCATTCTGCCAACAATATCTTATGTGTCCTTTGGTATATGGGTTCCTTCCCACTGAGGTACTAAGCTTTTTCATGATGTTTCATTCATTTTCTAGCAAAGTATTTCTCATTATTTTCCTTTCTATAGGGTCGTCGATCCGGTGGACATGCCTTTAGTAGCACAGCCACTGCAGCTCAAGGCGATGACGAGGCCTCTTCCTCTATCCCTCCTTTACCAACTCTTCCTTGGCAAGTGCAAGTCATTGATCATGGCAACTTTGTCCAAACTCCTATTTTCCGTATGCCGTACAACGAATATCCTCACTTGGATCCTTATTATTGTACGGTAATCTTCACCATTCTGACTTTTGTCACACTTCGCTCAACCTTACCTAATCTTTGAATATTTTATTATCTATAGGTGCCTGCAGCGTACACTGAGGAATGCATTAAGTATACTGCGGCATTGACTAAGGAAATTCAGATGATGAGTCTTGATGTACACAATGCAAGCATAGCTGTACAGGTAGTCTTTGTTTCACTTTTATCTCTTCAACAATCTCTTTCCTCACTAATACTAACCTTTCTTTGGGTTTGCAGGCCTCAAACCAATCTTCACAGGAGCGCCAAAGATCAATACATTACCATGAAGCATCAGGCTCACGGGGGACAAGGAAATTATCATGGCGGAGATGATCTTGCACTATTGGGCCTAAATGAGGCCCACTTAGGATTTTCTATGTACCCTTTCTCTAATGTATGTACTAAAAAACCCTGAACGATGTGTAATTATATCCTAATGAGAATAGAAATATGTTTTAATTGCTTTTTTGGTTAAATTCTAACCCGAAAATAGGTCAAAATTGACGAAAAATTGAGCGAAAAGTCAAACCGGGCGTCAAAAAGTCTCGAAAAAGTCAAAATTAGGCAAAATTGGAGATTGGGAAGGGATGCCCATCCCCCCATGGACGGTTGGCCGTCCCCAGGGGACTCTGATCTTCATGTATTTCGTTTCAACTGTGAAGAGGTATGTCCTTTATTTGAAGAGTTTTGTGCCTTAATGAATATCTCTGCTAGTGGTCCTTTCATCTTTCCTACCATTCGTCGAGGTTACTTCCAAACCTTTTCTTCTCTCTTTAAACTTTCACCTAGGGAAGCTTCTTTATATATCCATGAAAATTCTATTGATCTTCTCAAACTAGCTTCATTTTTCTTGAGGGAAGGGGGAAAATCACTAGCTCTTCATAGGCCTACCCAGTACGCACTCGCCTTATGCATTGTGGGTTGTTTCATTGTTTCAAATAGAACCACTTTCATACCCATTAAAACATGTGAGCTCATTCTGCCATTGTTGAAGTCTCATAACATCATTTCCCTGGTGCTAGTTGAGACTCTGAACCGGCTTGACCACTTTCACTCCAACTCTGCTTCTTACATTAGGGGTAGCCCCATTCTCCTTCAGATGTGGTTGGTTGAGAGACTCAAGCTGGCCACTCCTCTTGATGGGCCCAAACACTTGTCCCACAACTATTGTTCGCGAAAGCTTTTGTCTCTTGAGCATCGCTCGATTCAGGACATGATTATCTTCTTCTCTTCTCTAACTTGGAGAGATATTCAGTGGTATGTGGCTATATGGGACTGCAGCGATGAGTTTGTGCTACACACTTCGGGATGTTGTCAAGTGAAGCTTATGGGCTTAAAGCATACATCATTCTACTGGGCTTCCTGCGTACTTTGCCAAATGGACCATCTTCAAACAAACCTCCTTATCAAAAGGCACATTCACGGGGTAGAGGTGGCTACTCTTTCTTTAGTATCTTGGGCTATGAAGAAATGGGCTTCAGGCTTATGTTTGATTCAGGTAGGGGATCACAATGGGCCTTTTAGGCTTGGCGAAGGGTATCGGGCTTGGCTTAAACAAGACTTGGGCTCAAAAGTACAGGCTACAAGGGACAAGGTTCGAAGTCTCGTTTATGATTCTCAGTTACAACTCAGTCAGCAGGTTCATCACTTTCATCAGATGAGTCACAAGTTAGGACAACTAAGAGAAATAGGGGAAATGAGAATGAAACCCAAGCCCGCAGAGTGAGAAGGATTTAGAGTAGACTAGGGATTTTTTCTTTTCTTTTTTCTTTTTCTAAGCAATATAATAAATGTAAGATTTGAAGAAAGCAGGAATTATGGACATATATGGCATGTAATAAATCTTTCAAAAGGTTTCTACCCTTTATGGATGAACAAATAACAATTTTATTAGAATCTCGACAAACTCCACTTGACAATTACAATTGAATCAACTGTTGGTTGTTTTTACAAGAAATGGACCGCACCCAAGGTAACTTTATGGGCTGCCTACGTATCCTCGTCCTTGATGCATTCTCTTGCCAGTTTTCTCTAACTTATTGTGATATTTGGGGAATCAGGTCTTCGTAATTCATGAATCAAGTCGAAGAAGTTCACTCTTTTCTTTTTTTTTTGTTTTTTTACGCCCTAACTTTTGCCTAAGTAGCATTTTCAGGTTTTCTACCTAGCGGGCTCTTTTTATATTTTATTACTAACTTTTTTTTATATGTGGTACTTCTTCAATTGATCTAAATTGGTAGGCTAAGAGAACTCATTCCCGTTAATGTCTGAAATCTTCACGGCTCCGCCTGACAGTATTTCTCTGATAAAGTAAGGACCTACCCACGTGGGTTTGAAATTTACTCGCAGATCATGAATTGGCGCTCGAATCTCTTTTAGTACCAAATCCACTTTCTTCAAACTTCCTTGCTTTACTTTCTTGCCAAATGCCCTCGTTATTCTTCTTTGATACCCCTGAATGTGGTAAAGTGCCCTCAACCATCTTTCATCTAACAGAGCTAACTCTTCATACCGGTTCATTATCCATTCCGTTTATGTTAATTGACTCTCCATGACGATCCTTAATGACGGGACTTCTAATTCTATGGGCAATACTACTTCCATTCCATACACAAGTGAAAAAGGTGTAGCCCCGGTCGATGATCTAATAGAAGTACACTATCCCCACAGTGCCAATAGTAATTTCTCATGCCAGTCATTGTAAGTCTCGGTGGTCTTTTTCAAGATTGATTTAAGATTCTTATTCGCTGCTTCAACAGCCCCATTTGTCTGTGGCTTATAGGGAGACGAACGATGGTGCTTGATGTTATACTTCTGCAAGAACTCTTCGGTTTCTTTTCGGAAATGTTGTCCATTGTCAGAGATGAACTCGTGGGGCACTCCATATTGGTAGATGATATTATTCTGTATGAACCTCGCTACTTGCTTGGTATTCAATGTCTTGTAGGATGCAGCCTCTACCCACTTGGTGAAATAATATATGGCGACCAGGATGTACTCGTGTTCGTTTGATGCTGCAGGGGTTATCTTGCCAATAATGTCGATGCCCCATGTTGCAAATGGCCAGGGTGAAGACATGGTAGTGAGTGGCATCGAGGGTTGATGTTTTCCACTTGCAAACACTTGACACTTGTGACACTTCTTGACATGCAGATGGCAATCCCTCTCCATAGTTGACCAATAATATCCTAATCTCATGATCTTTTTGGCTAGCATGTATCCATTCATATGCGCAGCCCCAGCCCCTTCATGTACTTCTAATACTATCCTTTCAGCTTTTTGTTCATTGACGCACAACAGATGCACTCCATCGTGTGATCTCCGGTACAGCTTCCTCCCACACAGAATATACTGGCTGGCTAACTTCCTTATGGTCTTTCTATCTATGGATGATGCTTCTTTTGGATACTCTCATTTTTCCACAAACTGTTGGATGTCATAGTACCATGGCTTTCCATCATTCGGCTCTCATTCTTGGATAACACAACAGTAGGCTGGCTCTTCTCGGGACTCGATAATGAGTCCATCGTGTGATCTCCGGTACAGCTTCCCCCCACACAAAATATACTGGCTGGCTAACTTCCTTATGGTCTTTCTGTCTATGGATGACGCCTCTTTTGGATACTCTCCTTTTTTCACAAACTGTTGGATGTCATAGTACCATGGCTTTCCATTATTCGGCTCTCATTCTTGGATAACACAACAGTAGGCTGGCTCTTCTCGGGACTCGATAATGAGAGGAGTTACACCTTTATCTTTAGGGATATCTACCAAGGATGCTAGAGTGGCTAAGGCATCCGTAAACTTATTCTTTAATCTGGACAAATAAAAGAAGTCAATTCGACGAAATTCTTTCACCAATGCCTCTAAATATTCATGGTAAGGTAGCAACTTCTTATCACGAGTCTTCCATTCTCCTCTATTCTGACATATGATCAGGGCGAAATCCCCATATACCTCTAGTTCTTCCACACCCAATTCCAAGGCAGCTTCCAATGCTAGGATGCAAGCTTCATATTCGGCTATATTATTAGTGGCGTCGAAAGATAATATGACAGATAGTGGTATCAAATCATCTTCCGGTGTGACTAACAATGCGCCTATTCCACATCCTCTCTTATTATAAGCCCTATCAAAGAATACTTTCCAAGGCTCTTTACTCACTTCTAGAATCTCTTCGTCAGGAAAATTATATTCATATTGTTTTTCTGGTGACGATGGATGCTCTGCTAGAAACTCTGCCACCGCTCTCCCTTTTACTGACTTCTGCACTACATATTGAATTTCGAACTCTGATAACAGCAATAACCAACGGACTATCCTATAAGATAATACCGGCTTCTCCAATAAGTACTTCAGGGGGTCCATGCGACTAATGAGTTGCACTTGAAAAGATAGCATGTAATGGTGGAGCTTTTGGGAAACCCACATCTATGCCACACATGTCTTCTCTAATGCGTCGTACTTAACCTCATAGTCGGTCATCTTCTTACTCAAATAGTACACCGCATTCTCCTTTCGAGATTCTGGTAGATACTGAGCTAACATAGCTCTCATCGCAGTTTCAATGAGTGCTAGATAATGTAGCAAAGGCTCACATTGCCGTGGGGAACTAATATTGATGGATTGCTCAAATACCTTTTAATGGTTTCAAAGGCTTCTTGGCACATGTCATTCCACTTTGTGGGCACATCGTTCTTAAGAAGCTTGAAGATGGGCTCACAAATCATGGTCAACTGTGCTATGAATCAGTTGATAAACTGAACTTTGCCCAAAAATCCACGGATCTCTTTTTCGGTCTTTGGTGGTTGCATCTCCGTGATGGCTTTAATCTTTCCCGGGTCGACCTCTATTCCTTTCTGTGTGATCATAAATCCCAACAATTTCCCAGCAGTTACTCCAAAGGCACACTTTTGGGGATTAAGTCTTAAATTATACTGCTTAATCCTTTGAAGGAACTTACTTAAAGCCCCAAAATGTCCTTCTCGGTCCCTAGACTTCACAATTATGTCATCCACATACACCTCGACTTCCTTGTGGATCATGTCATGTAATATGGTGGTTGCCATTCTCTGATAAGTAGAATCGGCGTTCTTTAGGTTAAAGGGCATAACTCGATAGTAGAAGGTCCCCCATTGAGTGATGAAGGAGGTTTTCTCCATATCTAGAGGGGCCATCTTTATCTGATTATAACCTGAGAACCCGTCCATGAAGGATAACAGAGCATGACCGGCGGTACTATCTACCAAAATATCTATGTGTGGCAACAGGAAATCATCTTTAGGGCACGCCTTGTTCAAATCCCGGAAGTCTACGCACATTCTAACCTTTTTTTTTTTTTTGGTGAACTGGAGCAAATTGTATTACGAAACGAGAATAAGCGGTGCCATGAGCATCCGAGTCTAACAAGAGCTTAAGCCACACAGGCGGTAAATTATACAAAAAGAAGCCAGATAAATTAGAACATCCATCCTTTGCAAGGGCATCAGCACATTGGTTGCCTTCTCTGAACGTGTGTTTAATAACGATCTCTTCCAGTTGCTCCATGAGGCACTTACAATAGGGCTAAGATAATGGGATGTTGAGACACCCTTTGAAACAAGTTCGATAGCAGACATAGAATCCAAATCAATCTCATGGAGCATGAACTTCATATCAAGAGCAAGCTTCAAACCGTCCCTTAGAGCCCACAACTCAGCAGTAAGGCTATCACTCCAGCCAATATTTCTAGCAAAACCAACCAGCCATCTGCCATTATGATCCCTAATCAGACCACTTGCGCCAGCTTTCCCAGGGTAACCAATAGCTGAGCCATCAGTATTAAGCTTAACAAAGGGGGGTGAAGGGGGATTCCACTTGACAAAAACTTCCCTGTTCTTGCAAGGGGACTTAGAATTACCCGCAAGAAGACAAAATTCTAAAGTTTTTTGCAGGGTACGCTCACAATTAATTTTGGGTGTTAGGAGGTTTTGTTCAAAAATGAAATTGTTTCTATTACTCCACAAGGACCAGCAAGCAAAGGAAAACAAACTGGCAGCAGGGGCTAACCCATCACAGGAGGTGGCTTTAGAGGAAAGATTAGTGGACAACCAATCATCAAGAGGGAGATTGTCATCACCGATCAGATTTAGGGTCATATGGGACCAAAATTCCCTAGCATACTCACAGTCACGCAGTAAATGGACAACAGATTCATTATAAGAAAAACAGATGGGGCATAAATCAAAATCAATCATATGTCGTCTGAACAAAACATCTTTACAAGCAAGTTTATTATGCATGCATAACCACAAAAAATTTTGGATTATTGGCAAAGTATCACACCACCATATAGATTTCCACTTCTGGGCTTGCCTAGGTTCAGAACAAGAAACATTGAGGGTTTTAAAAGCAGCTTTAGCACATAATTCACCATTCCGAGAACCCTTCCAGGTCAACCTATCTTCCCCATTAGCAAACAGTTGCATAGGGGTGGCCGAAATACTTTCACGTAAACTAACAGGGATGTGAAAGGAAATTTTTTCAAAATGCCACAAGCCATTTCTGTCAGCAATTTGGTTAACCATAAGGTCTTCTTCCCCTCTGTTAAGAGGTCCAACAATTAACTTCCTAAGACAGCCAAGCCTATGCCAATCATCAAGCCAAAAATTTATCTTGTTGCCCTTTTTCATGACCCATCTAGTCCCAACATCAAAAAGAGTCCGACCTTTTTTCAACCCTTTCCAAGTAACAGAACTATTCCTAGACTTTCTCCTAGCACCAACATTAACTCTTTTATATTTATGAGAGACAATGTTAGCCCAGGACTTGTTTTCAAAATGGATGCGCCAATTAAGTTTTGCAAGAAGCACAAGGTTGGAATCCTCGACCTTTCTAATCCCTAGACCACCATCCTCTTTAGCTTTTGAGATCGAGTCCCAAGCAACAAGGTGAGTTTTCTTTTTCTCAGGAGATGAGCCCCACAGAAAATTTTTGCTTAAATTATCTAAGGACTTGCAGGTAGTTTTTGGAAGACAAATATACTGCATGTTATAATTAGGGATAGTACTTAGGACAGATTTTACCAACAATGATCTCCCAACCAAAGAAAGTAAATTGGCTTTCCAGCCAGCAAGTTTACTAGCAACCTTTTCCTCAAGAAATCTGAAATCACCTTTATTTATCCTAGACTGATGCACAGGAAACCCCAAATAACGGCCCAGGTTGGTAGTGGCACCTATACCCAGAATTTCACAACATTCAAGCTTGATATGAGAGAGGGTATTTGGAGAGAAGAATAGCTTGGACTTACAATTACTAACTTTTTGATCAGAGAGGTTACAGAAGTGATCCAGAGTATCACAAATACTCCTCCTTTCCCTAGCATCAGCTCTAGAAAAAAACAACAAATCATCCGCAAAGAAAAGGTGAGTAATTCCAGGGCCTCCTCTAGAGGCGGAAATAGGGGACCAGTTCTTGGAAAGACGACAACTCTCACCAGAGAGGGCAAGGAATTCCATACAAAGGATGAACAGGTAGGGAGAAATAGGGTCACCTTGCCTTAGACCACGACTAGGAGAAAAGGTTTCAAAGGGGGTGCCATTGATCAATATAGCTATGTTCACAGAAGTGACACAACTCATGATAAGCTTAACAAGCGGAGGGGGAAAATTAAACCATCTAAGGGTTTTGGCAATGAAGCTCCACTCAAGTCTATCATTGGCCTTTTCAAGGTCAATTTTTGCTGCCATAAAACCCTCTACACCCTTTTTACTATTCATAGAGTGGACAATCTCTTGCAAAATAATAGCATTATCAACCCCTTTTCCACCCGGGATAAAACTGGCCTGTGTAGGGTTAATAATATCACTCAAGAGAGGTCTAATTCTATTAACAATGACTTTAGAGATGATTTTGTAAATGGAGTTACAAAGGCTGATAGGTCTCAAATGGTTCACAGTTTCAGGACTTTCCACTTTGGGAATAAGGCACACAAAGGGATTATTAATCCCCTCAGGTATAACTCCAGATTTAAACGCATCTTGCACCACCTTAATCACAGAATTGCCAACCAAATTCCAGCATTTCTGGTAGAACGCTGGATGGAAACCATCAGGGCCAGGAGCTTTATTGGCTTTCATACTCCATAAGGCCCTCTTGATCTCCTCACTATCCGGAATGGAGGTAATTCTAGCATGGTCTTCCTCCTTAATACAAGAAGCCAGAATCGGCCAACCCTCAAAATTTCTATTGGTTTCAACATGACTAGTGGTAAAAAGACTTTTGAAGTGGTCAACAATATAATTCCTAACCTGCAGAGGGTCATTTATTCTTTCCCCAACCGAGTTAACAAAACTAAGAATTTTATTCTTTTTTCTTCTCACAACAGTGGACATGTGAAAGAACTTAGTGTTAAGGTCTCCCATTTCCAACCAGTATATCTAGATTTTAAAGCCCATAACTCTTCTTCAAGCAGACAAAGGTTGTGATACTCAGCCAAGAGATCTTTTTCCAGATTAATCAAAAAAGGATTAGGGTTATTACATAAAGCTTTTTGGACCCCATGAATTCTAGCCACCACCCGTTTTTTCCTGTGAAAAATGTTACCAAAAACTGTTTTGTTCCACGAAACTAAGTGAGCAGCAAATTTGGGAGTGGTATGGAGGAGGTTTTCAAACCCCGTAGGCCAGAATTTTTGGACTTCAGAAAGAAATTCAGGATGTGAAAACCAAACTGTTTCGAAACGAAAGGGTTTTATGGTCCCAACAAGAGCAGTAGGGTGAGAATCCAAAAGGATAGGGCAATGATCTGAAAAAATTCGGGGAAGATGATTAACCAGCGAATCAGGAAATAAAGTTCTCCATGCAGGGTTAGCCCAAGCTCTATCCAGTCTTTCACAAATGAGATGGTTGGCTTCTCTCAAATTAGACCAAGTAAAATGTTGACCCACAAAACCCAAATCCATCATATTACAAGTATTCATACAGTTATTATATTTTAGGACTCTACTCAAAACAATATTATTTCCCCCAAATTTGTCTTCATTGCAGGTAACTTCATTAAAGTCCCCAATTAAGATCCAGGGAAGCTTATGAGCAGTGGCAACAAGACAAAGGTTGCTCCATAAAACTTCCCTCAATCTCGGCTTTGGGCTAGCATAAATAGCAGACAATAAGCAAGAATTGAGAAAAGGCTTCACCTGCACTGTGGCGTGGATTTCCTGTTCAGTCGAACATGAGATCTCAATAGTGACTTCATCCGGGTTCCATAAGAGCCAAATGCCTCCCATGTAGCCTATAGGATCAACTCTGTATTGGCTAGCAAATCCTAGTGAGTCACAAACTTTGTCAGCATGGTTCCCAGAGATGCGCGTCTCAGTCAAAATAAGGATTGAGGGTCTGTGAGTATGAATCAAGTCCATCATAACATTTTTGAACCGGCATTTCCAAGCACCCCTAACATTCCACATTAGAATCTTCATGAAAAAACTATTGTGAGGTTGTGGCGGAACCAATAGCACGTTCCCCCGAGATGCAAACATCCATGGCTTCATCACCCTTTCCAGACCCACCACAGGAAACTCCCCCCACTGATTCAGCGTTGATAGCATCTCCATCGTGAAGTAATGTAGAAGCCTCACATGTCCCACGACTTTCTCCTTGTAAGTGGTCCCAAACAATTTCATTTGTTCCTCTCTTCCTTTTACCTGAAGTACGGCGAGCCATCTTGCACTTCCCCACACCTCCACTTGAAGGTCCTCCTCGCACAGCAAGAGCCTTTCCAGTTGAGGCAAGTTCCACAGATGTTTTAAACTTGTTTTTGTTGGATAAAGAACCTCCTTTATTTCTTCCAATAGAGCCAGCAGTTTTGGGTTGTTTTTCTCTATCAGTATCCATAGAGGAAGAGGATCCGGCTTCGATGTCATAGAAAGCATCCGAGTCTTCCCTGTGACCAGAGGATGGTGATGGCACTGATTCGTTGCCCGAAAGAATGAGACCACCTCCTGCCACTCCATGCGAAGATCTTTTTCCCCCTGACTCCAACTCTGATTCGGAAGTCCTTCTCTCCATTCCAGCAAACTCTCGGTGTCCTGTGGAGTCCCTCTCATTTCGTGGACAGAGTATGGATTCAGTGGAAAGTTCACTCTTTCCTCGTGGAGTAGATTGCCCTCTCGCTCCATGAACCGTGATTTCAACTCTGATTTTCTGCAAGATAGGCAATTTGAGTTTACCTTCGGGGAGCTCATTGAGCCCTAACGATCCACCAGAACTAGAGGAGGGAGACAGGATGGAGCTGTCTACAAGATTAGGATTGCAGTTTTCATTACTAACTTTCGCACCTTTTCCACTAACCAGAGTTGGGTTCTGAACACCTCCAAAGGCTGCCCTCTGACTTTCCCGACTTTGATTCTGTGGAGAACAGTCCAAATTGTTTCTAACACCCTCAGCATTCCTACACTTGTTGTGTGACCCCTCAACCAAGGGGTTCTCCTTGTTAAGAATTATTTCTTGGACCATTGGGTCAACTAAGGTCTGTTTACCATTTATAAGTTTGCCAGCATTAAATTGGAAAGGACTGGTTCCATCACGTACACTGTTGTTATCAAAAAGTTGTAGATTACCTACCTTCCCAACTTTTTCTGCCAAGACAGACTGCACAGCAGCTTGTACAACCCTATACTTTCCTCTACCATGCTTTCTTTGGAGGTTGGGTCTGGGATTGTTAGTAGCCTTAGTGGGTGTAGTTTTCTGACCAGACGAATTATCCAGCTGCACACCAGTCCCTCTGTCCCCAACGTAACTTCCAAGCTTACTCACGTTATGTTGCAAGCCATCTAACGCGCCACCACCTGCAGCATGGCTTTTGTCGTCCACACCTGGTAAACCATTCTTAGAAACAGTTTTGTGGTTGCGTTTTCTAGCAACAACTGTCCAGGGACCATAATCTCCACTGGTGCCTTCCATCTCTGGTTTAGGATTACTACTCGAACCAGCTTCTATCTCCTGGACAAGATGCTCTGGTGGAGCTTTCTTGGAAGGCATAAGGCAGTTCCCTTTCCGATGACCAAAACAACCACATTGGAAGCACAGCATACCCATACCTTCATAAATAATGTGTTGGTTATGGCCCCCAACCAAAATTGTAGTCAATAAAGGTTGGCTGATGTCAACTTGAACACAAAGTCTAGCAAAACGCCCTCTCTCATTCCTGGCAGTCCTTGCATCCACTCTTACCAATTTTCCTAAGGTGTTCCCAATTCGTTTGAGCACTTCAGCATCGTAGAATTCTATGGGTAATTGTGGCAAACGAGCCCACACAGCAGTATGAGAAAAGGTAGCTTCAGAAGGGTTAAAAGCAGACTCCCAACGTCGAATGGTCAAGAAGTTCTGTCCTATAAACCAAGGACCTCCCAATAAAACTCTCCTAAGATCTTCAGGATCAGAAAATCTTATAAGAAAGAAATCAAGTCCAAGGTCCACGATATCCAGTTTGCAAGCTGGTTTCCACATAGCATGGACCCTTTCTTCCAGATGACTGAAACCCACAGATCTCCCAAACACCTTACACAATAATCGCATGCACCCAAGGGTTTCTTATCCTTATTTTCTCAGCCTTTGACAAGCGTATCGAGGGGATATTGGGGTCCCCCTCTTCATCCGAGTCAACATCTAGAAAGCCTTGGGGTGCTTGTAAATGAACTTCATGGTCGTTGGCCAAACCACTCGTAAGGAGTTTGTCTTTGAAAGAAACCAGGTTTTTAACCTTCTTAGTGCTACGGGCCAAATGGTCTTCTTCTTCTTCAGAGTGCCCTAGACCAGGCGAACTAGATTCAACCTCCATTGAAGAATGAAACTGACTCACTACGCTCTTAACTTCTCTCACTTCCTTCGTCGGGTTCTATAGCCGTTTTGGGTATAGGACAATAGGCTAAATTCAAGCTAGCTTTTGCTTAAGAGGATTGCTACTACTCATTGCTTTGAGAGGGGCCTTTTATGGTGACACAGATGATCCTAGTTTTCAGTCTCTCTTTAATCACCATCCCTAATTCACACCCACCACAACTATGGCCAACATTTGCACATTCTAATCTTCCCGTCCTTCTTAGGTACTGGCACAATGTTGGCTAACCACTCGGGGTATTCCACTACTTGGAGAAATCCAGCATTCATCTGCTTTACTACTTCATCCTTGATCTTAAGTGCCCAATCCGACTTCATTCTTCTCAACTTCTGCTTAACTGGCTTAACCCCCGGATTAGTGGGAATAAAGTAATGCACTATGTCGATGTCAATCCCTAGCATATCCTTGTATGACCACGCAAAAAAACCTCTGTATGTTCTTTTTCAACAATCCTACCAATTTTTATTGTTCTTGTGATGACAGAGTTACCCCAATGTTAATTATCTTAGGTGATTCATCGGATCCTAAATTAATTGATATTAATTCATCTACATTAGGTCAAGCATGTTCCATTTCCCTTCGTTGTTCAAACTCAGGGGGAACAACCTCTCTAGGATTTATATTCACGCCATATATGTCCATAGAAGAAAGGAGAAACAAACTGCAAATGAGAAGAATGAAGAAAATGAATATTTTATTAATTATAAAGAAAGATGGATAACACAAACTAAACTATCATTCACCTCCTAACAGAGGAGGGATGATTTTATTTAAAAGGAAAAAAAAACATTATTCTAAATCCTATGGAAAGAAAACATAGAAATCCTACAAGCTATCATCTGATGGGAGTGAATCTTCTGCGATTGAATCTTCAACTCGAGGCTCATTCTCAAGGCTCCAATTGGTCAATGGACTGATTGTATCTTCAATGAGGTGGATAGAATCTGGTTCATGAACATGCTCCTCGATGCAGGCGATCTCTTTGTACATAACCCCTATGGCGACTTCATCGATATGGTCGACTCAGTCAAACTCTTTATCCACTTCGGCCATGATGGTAGTTGGAGAGAGAGGTAGTGGAGTGTTGAAGAAGATTTCAGATCCAGGAACTCTAGCTTTCTGATCTTCAAGGTAGATAGGCTCCGGGAAACCGCAGTAAAGGAAATCATCTTCTTCTTTGACAAAAGCCCCATTCAGAGTGTGCCGGTAAGGTTTCAGAGTGAGGTTAGGGACTCGTCCTTCTTCTTTGGCTAACTGTCTCTCTCTTCTTTTCTGTGCCATTTCTTTTATGTCAGCTTCGGTACTTTGATAGCCCAATCCGAAGGGATGAATGACTAAGGAATACTTGATGGGACTAGGCGTGCCTTGATGACGACGACATAAGCCCATTCCTGGAAAGAAACCCATGCCTTTTATGATCTGACCCCCCTGTATATTTTCATACGGACTGTGATCTAGCACCATTTTCTCCTTACACCCTGACTCAACTTCTACACACTATATATACTCAAAGCCCGACAAAGACAGCCCTTCAAACTTTTGCTTGATCTCACAGATGGGTACACGAATATGAGTGATCTCAGAATCTCCTTTTAATGTCACCACTGAGCCTTTGTAGGGAAACTTGACTTTCTGATGGAGAGAGGAAGGCACTGCCCCAATTGGGTCAATCCATGGTCTACCAAGTAAAAGGTTAAAGCAAGCAGTCACATCAAGCACTTGGAACTCTACAAGCCCAATAACTAGAGATAAAGTGGCCATGCCAACTACTTCTCTTCGAGTGTTATCATACGCTCTCACAGTTTGCCCCGACGGCTTGAAATCTGATGGTTCGATGCCTAAGGAGGTGGCAGTGCTGAGAGGACACACATTCAAGGCTGACCCATTGTCTATCAACACTGTAGGAATTCTCTTGCCCATATTATCCATCGTGACATACAAAGCTTGCAAATGATGAGGTCCCTTCTTCGGAAGGTCTGACTTCGTGAAGGATATCGACTGCCCATGCTGAACTGGACTGACCAGACTGACTAAACCCTCGGGTGAAGTATCGATGGGAATCTGAACTTGGTTAAGTAGCCTGAGTACTGTCTGCCTGTGCTTTTGAGAAGCCATTAAAAGTCCCCAGATAGTGATATTGGCTCAAGTACGCTTAAGCTATTTCAATATCTCTTCCTCTTCTTCTTGAACTTCAATACATTGGGATCTCTCTAACTCTCCTAAAGGATTGTCGGATTCCAAGTTAGCGAGCTTAAAATGACGACCTCCTCTAGTGACATGGTTAACATCTTCCTCATCACTGGCCCAAATATCTGCTATCTCCTCGGGTATGTTCATCAAATCTTCTCACTCTATGATATCAATCTCATTCTCTGACCCATCATCTATAGTAGACTCGGCAGAAGTCGAACTTGATCTAAAACATTGGGTAACCCATGGTTACCTTAGATAAACAGTTCGGTAATGGATTTCCCCGTTCATATCGGTGGTCTTGGTCGTGAAGATTCTATTCTCAAAATACTTCTTAAGGATACTCTGGCTAACTTTCTCAGAATGGATGAGGTTTGGATCTTCAGGCCCAACCTGAACCATAGGAACATCTTCTTTAAGTGAGTCAGGGATATCATCCCAACCAGAAGGAAAAATAGGTTCTTCAAAGGTGAGCTTCTCCATTTTAGGGTAAAGGACATAGAGGTCGAATTTTCCACTAGGTTCCCCCAACAGGCCTACTTCAGGATCTCCGGCCTCATATCTCTTTCGCAACTCCCATTGACTAGTCCCAGTCTTGGAGAAGGCTTTCGCAACTCCCATTGACTAGTCCCAGTCTTGGAGAAGGCTTTCTTGGCACCAGGCTTAGGTCTAATGGGTTTAATCTTTGCCATCTTAGATTCACAAGAATCTTCAGAGTAGAGAACGTAAAAACTAATCCTCCCATTTCTTTCTGTCAACAAATTCACACAAGGATCTCTAGCTTCAAACCTTTCTTTGAGAGCCCACTGACTAGTACCATTCTTAGACGATTGATATACTTCACGAGGCTCGGGAAGCCCATTCGAACTAACACCCATGAATGTATCTTTCTTAAACTGTCTCCATGAACGATAAAGCTCCTTTGGGCTAATAAAGGGTTGAGGGATTTCAATCAGACCTTGATCAATGAACCATTGTACTATATTCCGCAATGTATCACAGGATTCTGTGTCGTAGCTAGAAGTGGCATGGTATTGGCAGTAAAGCTTCTTGGACCTTGGCTTGTACGGGGTAATGAGCCCACGGCCCTAACAGTGATGAAACATCTCAATTATGGAGGTAGGGAATAAAGGGTGAGGGCGGATAGGTTCTCAGTGGACATAAGGGTTGGCATGGATGAGATTGATATTTACGGGTGGTGGGACTGCATGGGTAGGGAGTGAATTTTGGGTGACATTAGGTTGAGAAGGTGGGGAAATAGTCTTGTTGTCAATGAGGTCTTGGATTTCTAACTAACTACTTACAAGGGTAAAACTGGCAACTTAGGATTTTAACACCCTATTTCTCCTTGAAACTTAGGCAATCATTCATGACTTTTCTCATGGTCAAAAATGGATGTCTACACGGTCATAATTTTTTAAAGTCTGTATGAGATGTTGAAATCGAATTACTATGATTTTTGGTAGACTTGACATCCATAACAAGAGTATCTAATCCAACAAACGGTTTTTCAACATATGCATCCCACAATTACCTATGAGGCCATGCTAACTTTTGCTAAATTTAACATTTACTGGCTTTGGTAAAATCAACAAACACTTATATAGTCATTAAATCTCCATCATCTATGTGGTAGACCTCTCTCTCTCTCTGTCTCTCTCTCAACAAGTCTTCCAGTTAATTTTCTCAACTATATATATACAAATAAAAATCATGGTACCTTGAGCGCGAGGTTTTGATAGAGCATTGCATCTTAGACGGAAACCAATATCAACTTTTTCCTCCTCGCAACTGCATGTCCAAACACCTATAAATTTGATAATAACTCAATCAACCTTTGCTAGTAAGGTCTAATTAATTAATTTTGGAAAAAAAAAAAAAAACAAAAAAGAGAGAGAGAGAGAGAGAGAGAGAGATTGAATTAAAAAAAAAAAAACACCAACAATAGTGATATTAAAATTAGTTTTTACTATAGCATTAATTGTAAATTTTAAAATTAAGGTACTGTCGTCAACAGTAAATTTTGGTAAAAAGATTAGATTAAAAGTGCTCATTTTCACACAATTTCCGGGGGAAAGGTTGTTGTAAAAAGAGAAGCATAAGCTCAAGGCTTAGGCCCGATTGGGATAGCTCCAATTTGTGTTTTTAAACAAAAAGCAGAAGTAAAATAGAAGTATAGAACAGTATAAGCAGAAATCAATTATATTTGAAAACTGTGACACATTAGGGATTTTTTTTTTAAGATTGATTAAATAACAATTGTAAGGTTGTCTTTTGTAAAAAGTTACTTTTTGTTACTTTAAACAAAAGCTAACATATAATTCTCTATTTTTATCAAATCAAGCTCAACTTGTGCTATTAGACACCAAAAGTAACTTTTAATGTTTATGCTTCTCTACCAAAAAAAAAGCACTTAAACGGAGTTAAAAATTAAGACAATTCATTTCTTAAGTGCTTATATATAAACCAACCTCTTTTTTAGCATCACAGAGGGCCGGCCTGAGCTAAAGCCATTAAAGTAATGGCTTTAGGCTCCCAATATTTTGCAAAAAATAGGGCTCCAAAATTTGAATGTACTTGTAAAAAAAAATATGACTTTAGGCTCCCATTTTCTTGCAAAAAAATTGGGCCACATTAACGTATAATCCCTAGAGTATTCTCTTTTTTTTCTTTCTATTTTAATTTTATGGCTATGTTTGGTTTCCAAAAAAATTAATAGAAATAAATTTCTTCAAAACTCTAAATCTTTGAAAGAAAACTTCAAAGTGGTGTTAAAAAATATTGATAATTATGGCTCCATTTTATGCCCTTGCTTAGGGCTCCCAGATTCTCAGGACTGGCCTTGGCATCACGCTGCTACTAAAAAGTACATTACATAGGAAACTTTGTTACTATAGAAACTAATCATTCTCCGGGATAACATATCATTCTTCTTTTTTCTAAACCAACATTTTCCACCTCTAAAACTCTCTCCATGTTCTGTTTGGTTGCCAAGAAGTTGTTGGAAATGAAAAGAAAAGGTATATAAGAAAAGCAGGAAACTTAATCATCACTTCAACGACATACTGCAATAAAACTCCAATTAAGTACTTCCCATTTTACTTTCCAATGTTTTCTCAGCAATGAAAATTAGAGAAGAAAGATCAAATCAACACAAAATCGACAACCTCAAGAAAACCCGAGAAAACCAAGCCTATCCTAATCAACCTGAATCAATATCAATCCTTGCCGGATAAATAAGTACACAAGAGAAAAACAATAAGAAAATAAGTGAGACGGTTTGATGGTATATATAATTTTTTGTACACACACGAAGATATGATAATATAATTAAGGTGCACCTAACACAAAATAATTAACCTCAAGTGATTTCTATTGGGCCAGTTCTGGAACTAATTTTGAAAAATAAACCTATTCCTGTATGTATATATACACTGATTTCTATCTCAACGTATAGTAAAAATAATGATAAAACTAGCAAGCAGTAAAGGAACCTATTCCTGTATGTATATATATACACGTTTAACATACCATGGTAAAACAAATTATATATTAAGATAAGTGAGAGAATTAATTAACTCACCTGCGAAAAAATTTGGTTGGTGAATCGTGGAGGACGATAGCGATACACCCTGAAGTGCAGGCGACAGGCCAAGGAAGAAGAGGGTGGATTGAGAGGACATGTTTTTTTTCCTTTTTGGTACGAAGAGTTAGGTGGGGAAAAAATTGAACAATAAACCGCCAAAAAAATAATATTTGTAGGAGTGACTTTCCAAAAAATATTTGTAAGAATAATCACTGACTCGATCAAACATGCAACGTGAGTAAATGGATCTGGAACGGTTTAATTGTTACAATGAATGCTTCCTGAGCTTTGGTATCATTACATTATTTGGAGTGAGAGAGAGAGAGAGAGAGAGGGGAAAGAGGGTGTATGAATGGGAAATCGGGATTCGGGAGAGTCCGTCAGATATAGATCCAGGAGGGAGGGAGGTGAGTCCACACTTGTTTTTTGTTCATTTCTGGAGTTGTGATCTCATGCTACTCACTCCTCAACTGCAAGCAAATCCTCTCCATTAATCAGTAGAAATAATAGAGATCTCATCTGATCTTGTCCTGTCAAAATTTGGATAAGATACCTTTATTGAATATGTCATTTATGCCAAAAATTACAATGATCCAACAATTGGTTTCTAAAATTTGTCACCATAAAAAATTATTATAATTAGAAATATTGCAGCTTTTCTAATGAGATTTCTTAAAATCTGACCGTTAGGTCACTGTAAATTTTAATATAAATGACATACACAAGAACCGTATCTTATCTAACGGTCAATTTGTCAAAAAACTTAACCCACATGAGTGTTTTGAAAATAAGGTGTAGTTATAGATGTAAAATAGGATGTAAGGGAAACCTAACCCATTTAAAAGATTCACATCTCACGTTATTGTTCGACCATTTGCTATAAAGAATTAATACTAATTTTTAGGTTAATTACACTTTAGTACTTCAAATTTTAGGGGTAATTTTAATCCAGGACTTAAACTTTGAATAGGAACAATTAAGGACAATTTTTTAAAACATGTTTCAATCTAGGACAAAATGTTACAGCCATCAATTAAACTAATGAAACAGCCATGTGGACGCTGACATGGCATGTCAATATTCATCACGTTAACTTGCCAAGTCAACGTTGACTTGCAACGTTAGTTCTCACGTGGCTATTTTAGTTAGTTTAACGGATGGCCATGACATTTTACTCTATATTAAAATATATTTTAAAATTTTTATCCTCAACTTACCCGATTAAAAGTTTAAGTCCTTAATTGAAATTATTCTCAAAGTTCAAAGTAATAAAGTTAAATTAATCCAAACTTTAATGTCAAAACAATGACAAAGCCCTAACTTTATTCCTTTGTAAAAGTGTTTTTTCTTCTAAAGTTTGGTACGAGTATTTACACCATAGCACTCTCCACATTTATTATTGAAAGGTACAAACAACAAACCCCACCAACTGTTTGGTCTGCTATTCAAGATTCAAACCCTTGAAATAAATTTTCAACACCCACCGAATATCTCATACAATTAAATTCTCAAATGGGAAAAACTATTATGAGGGTGTCCTTGTGGGTATATTGCCTAGTACATCCTATTTAAAAAGAATATTGTAAAAATATTAAATTTATGTGTTTCATCACTTTACAATTTTCAAATACATAATTTTCATATAGAGCTAGGAGGGAGATGACTGGAGCACTTTTAACAAAAAAAAATTTAGCAATAATTCTATGTTTCTCACTCACAGTTTGTGCAATAATCATAGTGATCCAACGGTAAGTAATTTTAAAGAAATGTCACTATAAAAAACTTTGACTATTTTGTTCTTCAAATTATCATCATTTTTTCATGATCAATTTTTTTAAAAACTGACTATTGGATTACTGTGATATTTTACAAGCGCGACATACATAACAGAGATCTTTAATCAAATGCTCAGATTTTCAAATTTTGTTTTAGTACTGGCCATATGGAGGTCTATTAACATTTTTTGCATTTTTGTTATTTCGAAAATCAACTCAAATTTAAGGTTTTTCTATTAATTGTAACTTCTTGTTGTAGGACCGTATTAGATTGATCAACATCGTGTTGATCAAAAGGATAATGAACAGCAAATCTAAAGTCGATAGACAATGGGTTTGCATTTGTTGTTGATCTGACATGTGATTAATTGATCACCGTTAGATTGTTGACACGTATGCAAGAAAGTGGATCCAATGGCTCACATAAGAAAGGCCCATGGATCTGATAAGTGATCCAAAACATACTAGGTTTTGGTCTTTCTTATGTGAGCCATTAGATCCCCTTTCTTGCATAAGTGTCGGTCATCCAACGGTGATCAACTGATCACCTGTCAGATCAACAGCAAATCCAAATCCATAGACGATTATTGAGATCACATTTTTAAAGTCAAATCAAGGTGTCAAGATTCAATCACAAAATCTCTATTCTGTGAGCCGTGATTCTTGACCGTATGAGCTACCTCAACGGATTGTCAGTAGATGATAATTGACATCACATTATTAAAGTCAAATCAAGGTGCCAAGATTCAATCACAAAATCTCCATTCTATGAGGCGTGAACGTATGAGCTACCTTAACGGATTGTTGATAGATAATAATTGACATCACATTATTAAAGTCAAATATAGGGAGTTTGGAAATAAAATGCAAAAAACAAAAATTATATATAGAATTTAATTGGGTGAATCGAAACTTGAATTCAAATCAAAGTAATTTTTCTTGTATTCTTGAATTAGTAATATTAATCCTTTATTAAAATCATAAAAATGACAAATTATACAGTAAAAGAAGAAAATGCTTCAAGTTCCATACACAATATACGCTGCTTTCCTTAAGATAATATTTTGTCACACTAATTACTGGTGTGGACTGGGTTCCAACAAATTTGCCTCATAAATAAAAGGAAAAACTACAGGTTGACCCCCTCAACTACTACCGATTTATACTTTGAGTCCCTATATTTTAATTCAAACACATTGATTTCATATAGTTTTTATTTGTGATACTTTTTAATCTTTTATCAATTAGCCATTTGATTCTTTAACTGAAAAATGATTTTAGACTTTTTTTTTATTTTTTTTTCATGTAGTATTTATCAATAATTTTTAATCTTTTATCAATAATTTTTTTTTTTTTTTTTTGAAAATAAAAAATCACTTTGTACTACGTACTGCATTAGCATCTTTGCACTCTTTAGCCCTTGCAATATACTGAGAGCACTTCTCTAGAGTATTTAATGATTATGCAGTAAAAAGGTCATTGTCCAATGTTAGTCCCATCAAAACAAACTTTTGGGAGCATTGATACTGTCTTAACCTTTAATACTACATATGCAAAGTGGCCGTTATTAAGATTTGAACCTACACATTTGCACTTGATGAATTCGATCTATTGGTCATCCTCGTCCATGGTCGATCTCCACATTTATATCAATATTTGGGTTCTATAAGGTATGCAAAGATTCTCCAAAAATGTAGTACTTAACTAGTAACTTAAGATTATGGCAACTCATTTGGAAATTGGCATTGCCCGTCTTAGAAGGTAAAGATTTTGAGTTTGAATCTTCAAATTTAAAAATGGAAGCGGGGTTTAAGAAAACAAAAATACTATACAACCAGACACTTTAACCCAAAATTAAAAAACCACCATGATGTGTCATATTAGCTTCTTTGTATTCTACTGCCCTTTCTCTATTCTTGGAGAGTTATTCTTCTTCTTTTTCTTTAAAAGAAAAAAAGGGGTCATTGCTCGAAATTAATTGATCCTACCAAACTAGGATTTTAGAAAATATGAGTTAGATACAATTCTAACCTTTAATACTATACAAACTACATAGCCACTAATTGAATCTACACATTTGTTTAAATTAATACTATTACACTGCATGATTATATAATTGTTTTATTAAAATATAGGAGTAATATGGTTCTGAAATTTTTTTAGACATATTAGTGGACTGGCCCAATAATCCAAAAGTACTATGCTGTTGAGCATAAATTTATAATGGTTTTATTAAAATATAGGAGTAATATGGCCCAATAATATTTAAATGTCACAATATGCTGTTATAAGATGTACCTTACACAAAGTTGCCTAAAATGATTTGCATAGAACTAAATGTAGAATAGATTTTGAAAATCTAGCTGTTGGATTGAACACACTTCTTATGAATTTTATGTTTACCAAAAATCACAGTGATCCAGGCAGTTTTTTGAAAAAAAAAAAAATGACAAAGAAAAAATGGCTATATTTTGAAGAATAAAAATGTCACAATCTTTCGCTGCAACATTTGTTGAAACCGACCGATGAATCACTGTAATTTTCGACGAACATGAAATTCAAAAAAAAAAAAAAAAATGTATATAATCCAATGTTTGGTTTTAATTTCAAAATATGTTTTACAATTGGCCTTACACAAATTACTTTACACAATTTTGCATAAAGTAAACCTTATAATACACTTCCTATCATATGGCATATAATATTGAAATATACATCACTAGAATTAATCCTATTAATACATAAATTAATCAATGATACAAGAATTAGTCATCATCAGTATTCTCTTTAATATATATATATATATAATAACATATATTTTTTAGGTGAGATAAAAATGAATAAATAATTTGAAGACCTACTCACTTATATGAGCTCTCTCTCTCTCTCTCTCTCTCTCTCACAAATATAAACAAATTAACCAACTAATTTCTTCTATCGTAGCGTGGCCGGATAACCCAACTCAACTCAATAAAGTCTAATGCATGCGCATTAGAGGAACAAACAATGGTGTGTGAAATGCAAGTTATTACACGATTAGGCCAGATCAAGTAGGTATGAGGGTTGTCTTCATTAAAAAATTTCCCTTTTCTTTGACTAGCATTTTTATGGGTGTGTGAAATCAACCAAATATTAATCAAACCCATACAAATTATAATATATAGATATATATAGTTCCGATGTTATAAGGAAGTTCTTATCTTCTGTTGGGCCGTAAATAAACTTTTGGCTTTGAAGAAAGAAATTGGATAATTCAAAGAAGGCTTTATTGGGCCACTATGAATGAAAACCCAATATCTGAAGTGGATTAGAATTAAAAATGTCCAAGACCCAACCCATAAGAAGGTATAATCAGATGAGGATTAAAAGTCATGTGAAGTGGTTGATTAAGTCAATATCAAGGAAGAAGTGGATGACTGGGCATAGAAAGCAGTTCCTATTTTCATGGGATTCATGACATGAAAATAGGAACCAACAGATAATTTTTATATTAATTAAGTAGGCATAATCCCACAATATTCAATTCAAATCAAATCCTATGCAATCACCTTTTCAAATTTCTTGAAGAAATTACTCGCTTTTTGCTCAATTCAGGCAGTCACCAACCATGCCAATTTTTATTTTTATTTTTATTTTTTTTCATTTTTTTAATAAATAATTATTTTTTTATTAATAGGGCATTTTTTTTTTTTTTTTTTGGGTACATTACTCATGTTGCTGAGCAGGATTAATGAAATGAACAATTCTGAAGCATAATTAATGATATGTTAAAATTATTAAATCAATGCATGGTACATTTGTTACTGCAGTGGTCACATGCTTAATGATTGATATATATGTTTCATTATTTAAGATCTCTCAAGAATGAACCTAAACACTTTTTGGAAATAATAATACCACTAACCTACTTACCACGTACTCTTTGGAAAGGACAAGCAGTGTACATTCGCATATCTTCTACTTGCAGCTAAAGAATATTGTTACGGAATAATCTTTTGATTTGGCCTAATTAATTTAATGTTAAATTTTAAAAAGAAATAAATGAGTAAGATAGCTTGCTTCTTAATTCATAGCAATTAGATTATCATGAAGACTAAAGAAAATTGTCAAAAGAAAATAGTCAAAATACCTTGTTCAAATAACTTAGGTGTCACCTAAGGGAGCTAGCCCAGATCCTCTATCTTATCAACCAAGGTTCGTCAACCAAGGTTCGATTCCGTCAGGTACTTTTTTTACTTATATATTTTTTAATATTTAATTTTTTAACAAAAAATTAAACATAACCTTTTATTTTATTTTTTTTTTGCTAAAAAAGCATCCATTGTTAATTTGAACAAAGCAAAAAAATCAAAAACTAATTTTAATTTTTTTTTAAGAAATTAAATATTGCTAATTTATTTTTTTAAAAAAATTAAAAGCAAAAAAGTTCTTTAAAAAGTTCAACCATAGAAAAAGAAATTTGTGACTTCCCCTTGGGGGAGGGGTTGGAGGGATTCGGGGCCAAAAAAAGAAAAAAAAAAAAAAAAACAAATGGGTCTCCTAATTATCACCAATTTAAGTCTCTCTGCTTTGTGCTTTCTTCAATCTTTTAAGTTTTAACCTATTTTTTAACCTAATTTTGGATCTTTGAAAGAGTA
>JAESVK010069473.1:0-22224 GCA_017140935.1 Hamamelis virginiana
TCTTTGGCTTTGCTTATTCCTGATGGCTTTGATGGTCGTGTTTCGACCGTTTGACCGGCTTTGTTCTTTTATTGTCATATTATATTGCCGGTTGTTGTGTTTACAGGTCTAGTTTTGACTTGTTAAATGCAAATAGGTTGGGTTGATCTTCCATACTATTTGTATTTGTGTTAAACTTTTCCCTAGCCTCTTGGGTTGTAAGAGGTTTCTTTTATAGGCTAGGGAGGTTGGTTGGCCTTTTAGGCTTTTAAGCTTCGGCTTGTCGCCAGGATGGCATTTGCGCTGTAATTCTTTTTTTGGTATATATATTTCTTAATTAACCAAAAACAGAAAAATAAGAAAGAAAAAGGGGGTTAAGGCAAGGGGATCCTATGTCTCCTTTCCTTTTTGTGATTATTATGGAAGTCCTGTCTAGAACTCTTTCCCGTGCCACAAGAAGGGAAGAATTTGAATACCATGTTAGATGTGAGGAAATTTCTCTTTCCCATCTTTGTTTTGCTGATGATCTGTTCCTGTTTGCTAAAGCCACTTCTGGAAGTATTCAGATTCTTATGGATGCGCTAAAGGAGTTTGAAAGGTTTTCTGGTCTTCAGATTAATCATAGTAAGAGTGCTATTTTTATTTCGGGTGCCAGTGATTCTGTAAAAGCTGACATTGTTCGTATTTCTGGGATAAATCTGGGGTGTTTGCCTATGAGGTATTTAGGGGTTCCCCTTATTTCTACAAAGCTTTCTAGAATGGACTGTCAGCCTTTATTGGAAAAACTGATTAGCCGTATCCAGTCTTGGACTAGCAAATCTCTTTCTTTTGCTGGAAGACTCCAACTGTTATCCTCTGTTCTTTTTAGCATCCAAGTTTACTGGTGTAGCATGTTCATTATTCCTATTGATACTGTTTGCAAGATTGAGCAAATTTTCAATGCTTTTCTCTGGTCTGGGTCTTATGGTAAGGCTCATAAAGCCAAAGTGAGCTGGAGTTTAGTCTGTAAGCCTAAGGAGGAAGGAGGATTAGGCCTTCGCAGGGTCAAGGATTGGAACATCGCTGCTATTTTGAAGCATATATGGAGTCTGTTTTCCAGATCTGGCTCGATTTGGGTTGCTTGGGTGGAGGTATATCTTCTCAGGGGTAGAAGCGTTTGGTCCATTAACATTCCCTCTAATTGCACTTGGAGTTGGAGGAAAATTCTTCAGTTAAGGAATATGGCCAGACCCCTTATTAGTCACAAAATAGGTAATGGTGCTTCTACCTATCTCTGGCATGATAATTGGCATCCTGTAGGCCCTTTAATTCAGCATTTTGGATCCCGGGTGGTCTATGATGCAGCTATTCCTTTGCATGCTAAAGTTTCTTGTATTTTATCTGATGATGGTTGGAATTGGCCTGTTACTAATACTGCTGATCTTATTGCCATCCGTAATAGCTGTTTTGATTGCCCCCCTCTGTGGAGTAGGAGGGAGGATACAGTGGTGTGGACTCTCTCTTCAAATGGAAAGTTCTCTATTAGCTCTGCGTGGAACCATATTCGTAATCCTGCCCAGGTAGTGAGTTGGCATTATGTGGTGTGGTTTTCAAAATCTATCAGAAGACACTCTTTTATTGCCTGGTTGGCTATTCTTAACAGGTTGACTACCCAAGATAAGCTTATGAGATGGGGTGTTATTTCTTCCATGTCCTGTGTGTTTTGTAGAGCTGATGGCGAAGATAGGAATCATCTCTTTTTTGGGTGCAGCTTTACTGCCATAATTTGGGGAAAGGTGCTCAGGTTGTGTGGTCACAATAGACTTCCTCGGTCTTGGGAGAATGAGTTCATATGGCTTACCTCTTGTAAAGGGAAGACTTTCTGCTCCACCATTAGAAGGATAGCTTGGGCTGCCACTATCTACAATATCTGGAAGCAACGGAATCTTAGAATTCATGAAAACCTATACATCACATCTGAAAATATATTTTTGTTAATTTGTAACGATGTGAGAAATAGAGTGTCTAGTTTTCATGATATTGCTGATAATCCCTGTAATAGATCTATGTGTGACAGATGGGCTTTTGATTGTAATATCTTAAAACATTAGGGTTGGGTCCTTTTCTTTGCTGGTAGCTTGTGCCCGGGCTGTGGGCTTTTTTGCTTGTCTTTGCTTGGTTTTTGTTGGTTGCTTGTGCCCGGGCTGTGGGCGGTTTTATTTGTCCTCTTTTGGTTTTGCCTTTGCCCAGGCTGTGGGCTGTTGGTTGCTGGTTTGTTCTGGTTGTTCCTTGCTTTTGCTGGTTTTTTAGGCAGGTTATTCGGATTTCTGTCCGTTTTTTAGGGGAGGTTCTGTCCGTTTTTCCGTAGGTTTTTGTGGCCTCGGGTTCTCTCTTGTTCTTTGGGCTTCGCCCTTTTTGGATCAATAAATTCTTAATTATCCAAAAAAAAAGGTTGTCTTTTGGTGGCTTTTGGCTTGTTTGCCTTTGGCTGTTAATCTTTGGGTTGTTGCCTGGTTGGCGTTTGTGCTTTCTCTCTTTTTGGTAATAAAATTCTTAATTATCCAAAAAAAAAAAAAAAAAACACTTACATCCCAAGAGGCTAGGAGGAACACTAATAAAAAAACTAAGGAACATCCCTCCCTCGAGAATTCTTAAGAGAATGAATTTTATCTTTAAGCTTCTTTTTGAGGGATTTCCTAGATAAAGAAACATCAACGAAGTTGCAATCCACCATATCCGAATGGTCCAACAAGGAATCCCCAACATCATCAACATCACTGGAATCAAGCACACTGAATTTATTACTAGTATCACAGCCTTTGCTAGCCGAGAGAACGTCTACCTTCACACCCGAAGTTTCAGCAACAATATTCTTTGAAGTATTCAAATTGGAATAACCCAACACCTCCTCAGAATTAGTCACCTTGTGCTTTAAAGAAGGGATCATTTGCCAAATATCATTACTAACTCTAGTTTCAACACTTTTCTGGGGCTCTTTTTTCCTCCATTCCTGCACAACACTAGCCACCTTTGGAGTGGACTGCGGACACTTTAGAGAAGGGTGTCCAAAGACATTACATTTCTCACAGCGCGGGGGTTTCCAAGGAAGCTCAATCCCAATCTCAACAAAGTCTCCACTACCCATCTTCAATTTCAAGAACTTTGGAATGTCTTTACTTGCATCAATCTCAATACACACTCGAGCAAAATTTGCCCTACTTCCATTGGCAGTATACGCATCCATAAAGAGAGGGCACCCAAGAATACTGCCCATAAATTCCATACCCTTAGGAGACTGTAAAATAAGAGGGACATTAAGAAATTTAACCCAAATCGGGATTCTAGAGAAACTAGATTTCTTCAGCTCCATACCCGGATGCCATATTTTAAGGACCATATATCTTCCAGTAATATAGTAAGGGCCCTTATTCAAAATCCTTTCAAGAGCTTCTAAGTTTTTGGCCTTAAACAGAAAAAAGCCAGAATCAAATTTAAGGATTTCAGTGACATCCTCACCCCATACTCGAGCAGCCCAACTACTTACCAAAGTGTAAGGTAGATTCTTATCAAGAACATACCCAACAACCGATAAATCCCACAATTTCTGACCTTCAGCAAGAACCACCTCAGGCACTTCATAGAAATCATCTAAAAGTTGTCCAGAGTCCATTTTTGAAAGTTTAAGCAAATTAGCTTGACTCGCCGGATTAATAATAAGACTGTTCCAAGGACGAGACAACGGAGTATGCTGAGAGCACCCATTACCAACACGAGGAGAAGAACGAGACTCAAGAGGAGGAAAATCAATACTCGGACCACCCTGCTTAATACCACTTCTAATATTGCCAACAAGCTCAGTACTGGGAGTAGAAAAGGGATTATCCTTTGCACCAATGCCAGTGCTCTCCTTCACTGCAGCTGGGCGGGGCCCAGAACCACCATCACCAGAAACAGCCGCAAGCTCACGGGAATTAACATCAAAAAGATTAACATCAATAGAATTATTAAGATTCACGCAAGGAGAAAATTGCACATCAGAACTTGAAACACCATCCACGTAGCTTTTAATAGGCGTTGCATGCACAACGTGGTGCAGCAGGCCATTAATTTGAGAAGAATTCTCAGCAATAGAACCGGGATCAATACTGAGAGATAGGCCCTTGTCATTGTCCACTAACCCACGTGAATCAAGGTCACACAAGGCCTTGCCCCCAGCAACCCCACACGCCACTTCATGAAACCCGGACCCACTTGAATTTAAAAATGAATTTTTAAAAGAGACCAAAGCCCCACCACGCACTTCACATGCAGCACTTCGTGAATTAGAAATCACTTTTGCATTGGAAGCATTTAATGCACTAACCTCATCACTTACATCATCGGGCCCACTTGCAATCAAATTATCAAAGCTTGAAAAGCCTCCCACAGTACATGAAGCTCCACACGAAATTGAAATATCCTTTGCATTAAATTATCCAAAAAAAAAGAAATATCCTTTGCATTTAATGCATTGAATGCATTCACTCCACTCAAGCCAAGACTAGACTTCTCTGGCGCATCATAATAATGAGGATCAGTCCCATTAACACTTAAACTTGCATTTACACCAATCACAGAAGGCGTCACTCCCATGCACACCAAGCTTTTGAGGAGTGGCATCACATGACTGAACTCCTCCAAATCTACCGAGACTCCCAACAGTATCTATGTCAGACACGCTACCCAACATAACACTTGGACAGCTTCCACCTTGCTTGACTTGACGAGAATGAGACAGCATGACATTCGCAGTAGGTGAATCTTCCATATCAATACAAGGCGCTGCACCAGTTTAAGCAAAAAAGAATTAGGGTATTCACAATTCAAATCTATTTCAACACAAACTCTAGCAAAAGATAACCTAGAACAACTTTCAGTAAGAGCATCAAGGTGAAGGGGCTTACCTATGACGCTTGCTAGGTGACTGAACCCCTTAGGAGTCCAATATTCCACTGGGACATTGAAGAGTTTAACCCAAATAGGAATAGTTTCCAGCTGTACATCAAGCATCTCCAAACCTGGTTGCCATTTGCGAAGAATCAGAGGCTTCCCTGCAATATGCCATGGTCCTGATTCCAAAACCCAGTCCCGAGCTTCAGGGTTGGTGAATCTAAAGAAAAATAATCCTCCATCAGTTGTAAAAATCTCAGGCATTTCTTTTTTTCCCCATAACCTATCCACAGTAGCCTTCACCCCAGAAAAGGGAAGTTTCTTGTCAAAGAACTGACCAACAAGGCACTCTCTCCATTTATAAACTCCTTCCATAACAACATCAGCAGGGGGATCAACAATAAAATCCTTATCCATCTTAGACGGTTGGATAAATTCCAAAGGAGAAGATACAGTAGGTTTAGCAGTAGATGGGAACAAAGATTTCCAATTAGGAATGGTCTTTCTAGTATGAGAATTAATAACATCAGAATTTACAACACTGGTATTCGAAGGTCTAATAACATTTTCAGAAGCTGAAATACAAGTATGAGAAGAGGAACCAACAACATTGACCAACGGGACTCTAACACCTTCACTGATATCAACCCCCAAGTGGGATGTCTCTACCCGAGAATGATCACTGCTCCTTCCATGGTTAACAACTGAATCACGAGACTAAAGCAGACCGTGGGAACCACTTCGAGATCCAAGGGAAGAAGAAGGAGGATTAGAAATAGAGGAACCCGAGGCAATCTCAGTATTAATTACAGTACCCAGCTGGGTATTTACATGAGAAATATGCGATCTTCCAACAGTAGGCACCTTTACAGCAATTTGCCCAGATCCCAGTGGATCTCGATCCAAAGAACCAGATCCAGATCCAAAGCTATCTGAGAATGATGCATTTACAGAGGGGACAGATGAACAAAAAGATCCATCTCTTGAAGGCGGCAACCCAGAAAATAGAAAGCTTATATCATCAGAAAAACAGAGATTCTTCTCCAACTCGTCACCAGGGATTGATGATTTAGCCGTAGCAGAAGAATTGATTGCTGCATTAATGGCGCGAGATTCCTTAGAAACAACCCCCGGATCAAAGTGGGTTTCAACAACACCACTTGACTTCAAGCCATGTGGAAGACCATTCTTAACAATGGGAATCTCGGCATGTGACATAGGACAATCATCAACACATGAGATTCCATCAACAGTGGCGGGACCCGCTGAAGAAGAACCCACAAACCCATGTGCTTCAGCAAGCTTCACATGGCTTATAGGATCTCGTGAGATAACTCCACGTGGTCTTCCACTCACCAAATGCATATTCGAGGAATCAATAATAGCAGACTCTCCAGAATCCTTCACACCCACACACGACCCCACAATGGGTGATGAACCAGACCCACGTGCCTTGGGTGACGAACCATACCCACGCGCAGGAGATGAAGTTTGCTTGTTGTGACCCATAAATTAGACGAAACAAACCAAAACTAGAAAATTGTAAACAGAGATCTCGAGAAACTAAAACCCTCAGATGGAAAAGATTCAGCAGCGCACTAAAGAAGGAACAAGCTCGCGTGGAGAGAAGAAATCCACAGATCCACAGTCAACACCCGCGAATCAGGACAGGGGAAAAACCAAGAAAGAATCTAAACAAGAAAACAAAGATCCATGGGAGGAAGGCACGGATTCCACACACAGTCGCACACCATCAGACCTTCTCACTCTTGTTCTCCTAAGGTTGCTTCCATTTCTGTTAGTAAATCTAAGGAATGTCATCTTTCTCCTTCAAAGGTTAATTCCATTTCTCCTGACCGCCCTAGTGAGTGGAATGAGGTTTCCTCGTTATTAATATTATTGTTTTCTGTGATTTCAATTTTATTTGTTATACAATGGTTCTTATCGAACATGTGTATGTGAAGTAAGATGATTCATGCCCTACTTGGATGGATTGTGCATTCTCGTTTGACAATCCATGCCTTAAAGGGATTATCCATGCTTGATTCATATATACATGGTTATTTTGGATGATTTATTCTTGTAGTCTAAATCACCACTACCATGGATATGCATAAACCCTAATAAACTTATGAATGCGATTGATGTGAGTTAAGTGGATTCGACAACCCAAGACTTTCTACTTTTGATTAATTATTTTATATTCTTTAGTTTAAACAAACAACCACTCTCAAATCAAAGATTGTTCGCTTAACTAAAATCGAACTCACTTAAGTTTCTCATAACTCAGCCTTTAGTCCATGTGGATCGACACCCGTGCGAAAACTGTATTTTCAACTAATTGAGGTTACAAGCAAAAAGAGGTTACAAGCACGAGTAGTTTTATAAATTTAAATCTTGATCACGAACAAGGAAATAACCTCCCTTGTTTGGATCGATCAAGATGCAACCACCAAAAACAGAAAAGGAAATCAGGGGACTTTTGGGAAGAATTCAGTTTATCAGCCGTTTCATAGCTCAGTTGACGACTATCTGCGAGCCAATTTTCAAGCTGCTAAAGAAAGATGTACCGACTAAGTGGAATGAAGAATGTCAAGAGGCATTTGATACCATCAGAAGGTATTTGAGCAACCCACCAACACTGGTTCCCCCGCGACAAGGTGAACTGTTATTACTCTACTTAACTGTCACCGAAACCGCGATGGGAGCTATGTTAGCTCAATATCTTGAAGAATCCTTGAAAGAGAATGCCATCTACTATCTCAGCAAGAAGATGACAGACTATGAAGTGAACTATAGTGCTTTGGAAAAGACATGCGTGGCATTGGTATGGGCAACTCAAAAGCTTCGCCATTACATGATGTCTTTCCAAGTACTCTTGATTAGTAGAATGGACCCATTGAAGTATCTGCTTGAGAAGCCTGCTTTGTCATATAAAACAGCGCGGTGGTTATTGTTATTGTCAGAATTCGACATTCAGTATGTACTGCAGAAATCAGTAAAGGGAAGAGCTATAGCAGAACACTTGGCAAAATGTGCTACTTCACAAGCAGACAATGGCAATTACCAGTTCCCGGATGAAGAAATCCTTGTGATAGAGAAGAAGGTGTGGAAAGCGCATTTTGATGGAGCATTGAATAGGAAATGATGTGGCATAGGAGTTTGTCTGGAGACACCTGAAGATGTGATGATACCTGTGGCAGTAAAACTGAAATTTAAGGCAACCAATAACATAGCTGAGTATGAGGCTTGCATTTTAGTCTTGGAATTAGCATTGGCCTTGGGAGTAGAAGAGCTCGAAGTGTATGGGGATTCAGCCCTTATCATATGCCAAACTAGAGGAGAATGGAAGACTAAGGATGAGAAGCTGCTGCCGTATCACGATTATCTAGAGATACTGGTGAAAGAATTCCGTCAAATAAAATTCTTTTACCTGTCAAAGCAAAAGAACAAGTTTGTGGATGTTTTAGCCACTCTAGCATCCATGGCGGAGATCCCAATAGATGGGGGAATAGCACCAATGATCATTGAATCTAGAGAAGAACCCATCTACTGTTGTGCCCTAAGGGAATGAGAACCAAACGACGGGAAGCCATGGTATCATGATATTCAGCAGTACTTAGAAAAAGGGGAGTATCCACCAGAAACATCTTATGTTGACCGAAGAACTTTGAGAAGGTTGGCTAGCCAGTTCATCTTGTGCAGTGGGAGATTGTATAAAAGGTCACGGGTTTCAGGTGGTCTCCATTTGCTGTCATGTCTCAGCTAACGTGTTTGTGGGGCCGGTTAATGCATTAAATGCATTTGTTATCACTTTCATGTGAGCTGCTAGCGTATTGGGTGGAGTTTTCCACGTGTGGATGGGTGGAGCTTCTATTGTGGGGGTCCTTTGGATCAGTGAGCTTTTTGGACCATTTTAATGGATGGTTTTCTTGGCTGATGGTGTCCAGTGGGGTCCCCTCCATGTGCTGCTCTTTTTTTATTTTTATTTTCTTTTGGTTACAAGGCTTGCCATGTTCATGGTCTTTCCACTGTTTTGGTTGGAGCGTTTCCATGGTATACTCCATTTCAGTGGGCTGTTATTGGCTTGTGTTTCATGGCCGTGTCCCAAGTGGTCTTCAAAGTGGAGGTCAGCCCACATTTTATGTACACGTACTTCATGGGCTTTTTAGTTAGCGTGTGCTGATGGCTTGGCTTTTCATATCACGGTGTGTGTGATGTTACACCTTTTTTGGTGTCGTGGTCCACTTTTGCTTGGTGGGCTGAGGTACTGAGGGTTTGATGGTTCTGCCCCGTCTTCAGCGGTTTATTGAGTTTTCCCCTGTGCTGGCTTCTTGATTTATGGTTTTTACTTTTGGGTTGCTCTGAAGCTGCGTGTTTGATGCGAGTTTTTATTTACAAATCTCTGTTGCCGCATCAGTGTACTGTGTTTATTATGTTTTGTCTCATTTGTGTTCGGTCCAGTTGTGGTCCTTTAAGCCCATTTGGGTGTATGCCTGTAAGGGTGTTGACCTTTTGGTCTTGTTTACTTTTCCCTAGCCTCTTGGGTTGTAAGAGGTATCTTTAGTAGGTTAGGGAGGATGGTTGGCCTTATGGGCTTTGAAGCTTCGGCTTGTCGCCAGGATGGCTTTTGCGCTGTAAATTCTTTTTTGGTTTAATATATTTCTTAATTATCCAAAAAAAAAAAAGATTGTATAAAAGGTCTTTTGACGGTGTCCATCTCTTGTGTGTAACAGAAGATGAAGCAGAACGGATCATTCAGGAAATACATGAAAGGGCTGGGGCTCCACACATGAATGGGTATATGCTTGCGAAGAAGATTCTGAGACTGGGGTACTATTTTTTTTTTTTGGATAATTGAGACTGGGGTACTATTGGTCGACCTTAGAAAATGATTGTGCTAAACATGTTAAGAAATGCCATAAGTGCCAGGCGTTTGCAAGTGGTAAGCATCAGCCATCCATGCCACTCACTACCATGTCATCACCATGGCCATTTGCAACATGGGGCATTGCGGCAAGATCCCTCCTGCGGCCTCGAATGGGCACGAGTACATATTGGTGGCCATAGATTACTTTACCAAATGGGTAGAAGCAGCGTCGTATAAGACTCTGAATGCTAAGCAGGTTGCCAAGTTCATATAGTGTAACATCATCTACCGGTATGGAGTGCCACGTGAGTTTATTTCAGACAATGGGCAACATTTCAAAAAAGAGACTGAGGAGCTTCTTAAGAAATATGGTATAGTACATCACCATTCCTCTCCTTACCGTCCGCAGACTAATGGAGCAGTAGGGCAGTTAACAAGAATTTAAAGACCATTTTTAAGAAGACTACGGATATGTACAATGATTGGCATGAGAAGTTGCCTCTGGCATTGTGGGGCTATCGCACATCCATTAGGGCGTCAACTGGGGCTACGCCTTACTCGTTAGTGTATGGTATGGAAGCAGTGTTACCAATTGAGTTAGAGATACCTTCACTAAGGGTAGTTATGGAAAGCCAACTAGAAGAAGTCGATTGGATGAGGGATAGATATGAGCAGCTGTCACTAATTGATGAAAAGAGATTGAAGGCCCTATACCATGTTCAAGGTTATCAGAGAAGAATAGCTCGAGCATTTAACAAGAGAGTTAAAAACAGGGGCTTAAAGAAAGGAGATTTGGTACTCAAAGAAATCAGAATGCCGATTCATGATCCAAGAGGGAAGTTCAAGCCAAGTTGGGTGGGACCCTACATCGTCAAAGAGATACTATTAGGCGGAGCCGTGCGTTTTATGGACATAGATGGGATCGAATTCTCTCAGCCTACCAATTTGGATCAATTGAAAAAGTATCATGTATAAATAAAAATAAAAAAGAGTAAAAAGAGCCCGCTAAGTAGAAAACCTGAAAAGGCTGCTTAGGCAAAAATTAGGGCAAGAGCTCGCTAGGGAGAAAACCTGCAAAGGCTGCCTAGGCAAAAAGCAGAGCATTTCAAAAAAAAAAAAAAAAGGGGGGCTTTTAAATTGATCCATGAACTACAAGGACCTGATTCTCCAAGCATTCAAAATAAGTCAAAGTTTTGTGAAGAATAGAAATATTCAAAGGATGGAGATATGTAGGCAGCCCATAAAGTTACCTTGGGTGCGGTCCAATTCTTTAAGGCAAAACAACCCTGTGTTTGATTTCAATTGTAATTATTTGCAGTCATTTATTCAAAAACTAAAAAGATAGAATTCTTTTATTCATGAGATGAAGAGAAACCTTTCAAAGGTCTATTACATGCCATATGATTCTAATTCCATTCATTCTAAATAATAAAAAGCATGAGAAATGTGTTTCAAAAATTCTGTCAAGTCCTTTGTTCATTCCTTGAAATTTCTTCAGAATCATCATCTCTTCCCCTCTTGTAAAGTACTACTTGTAAAGCATTAGGTGGAAGTGACGAAGTGTCCCCTCGCTCTTCAGATGAGAGACTTTCGATAAGTCCTGAAATCCTAGCCTTCCTTTATTGTCCCCGAGTACCCATATCCTGAGATAACCATTGTTTATAAACCTCATCCAGTTCAAATGGCCCATGAGAGAAATCAATGTGAGTTGTGCGCAATACGGATGGCCACCTTGACATCAAAGCCTTCACCACTAATGGAGAGATCGCCTTGGAAGTATAAGTATGCTCTGGAAGAGATGGAATCGTCTGTTTGGTCCCCATTTGGCGAAGCAGTCGGGTTGCCCAATAGAAAGAAGTGTGTTTCAGCCCTACCAAAATCACCGCAGAATAACCTGGAGAACGGAACAGATAATGGCCAGAACAGCTCCAGTCATGTACATACCACTCGATGTCATCCCAAGAGAGAGTAGACAGAAAAGTCAACCATTCGAGTAAAGTGTTTTCTCGAGGTAAAGTAATAGCACGGCGATGATAGGAAGCATGATAAGAAGTACAAGTGGAAGGAGCGATGAATTTGAGCCTTTCAATTAACCACATTTGGAGTAGAATGGGGCTACCCTCAAAAGGAGTTTTGGGATCAGTGTGAAGTTTGTCTAAGCCATTCAAAGTTTCGGAGAGGACCATGGACATCATGTTTTGTGATATAGAAAGGGGTAAAACTAGCTCACACAATTCTAATGGAACCAGGAAAGAGCCAGTACAGAAGAAAAATTACCCGAGAAGGCATAAAACTAAGGCATGTTGAACGGGCCGTGAAGTGGTGAATTGATTCAAGCCGGGGTGAAGAAAAGAAGTAGCTAGTTTCATAAGATTAAGGTTGGTACCTTCGATGAATGTAGAAGCATCTCCTTCAGTGATCTCAAGAAGAGAAGCGAGAGTTGTTGTGTACTTACGCCAAATCTGTGGGAAGATGAAAGGTCCTTTCAGTGGAAGCATAATGGGCCTGATTTTCAAGGCGTATTGGGCCCAGGAGATGGCGAGACTGGTTCTACAATCCAGCAACCCTTAACAGCTGCTAAGCCTGCTGTAGCATGTGATGTCCTTTTTGGGGTGAACAAGGAGGATAGTAAAACGGTGCATTTTGCTAAATGTGCAGCCACTTCCCATGGACCTTTAGGTGTTTCAAGCAAAACAGCTCCGTCTGATGATATTGAATTTCCTCCTTTGAGGTCGTCTTCTATAAATCACAAATCTATTGAGGGGATTGGAAATAATGCTCCTTTTGCTCGAACTTGGAGTAGTCTTGTACACAATCCTGCTAAAAGGTAAGCAAATAAAATCAACCTTTAAGCCAAAAAAGCATATAAAAAAAATGGGTTTTCTAGAGAGAGAAGCTCTAGGGTTTGGGTGACTTGTCTTCTTTGATTTTTGTGCCATTTTTACTGTTTCTTTACTGTTTTAATGGCTGACCTCATTGATGCTTCGAATGTTTTAATGGATGACCTCATTTTTTTTTGGATGACCTCATTTATTCAACACGTGGTGCTTTTAGTGGTGTTAGTCAAATCCCCTCTAATGATACTAATGAGATTCGGGGTTCTTCTCTTCCTGCTGTTACTAACTCGATACAGGGATCTACTGAAGCTGGTGATACCCATTTGAGTGGTTTGACTGGTGGGTATGGAGATTTGGGTGCTGGTAAGGTTGATGAGAGGGTTTTCTCCAGTGGGGATGATCATGGATCCTCGGGTAAAATACATCGAACCTCTCATGACTCGCAGTCGCGAGGGTTCACTGGTGGGTTTGGTGGATCTGCTGTTGGTGGGGTTGTTGGGTATGGTTCTTCCACTATGGCTGAAGGTTTTCATGGATCTAGTGATGGAACTCGAGTTGCTACCGTTCATGGGGTCCAAGCTAGGACACGGGTGGGTTATTCCTCAAGAACCCAAATTACTCCAGTGGGTTTACCTTCGAAACGGTCTGGAACTATCCCTACTGTGTTGGCTAAAGATAATCAAGGGTTTGATTATTGTCGTGGTTCCTCGGTAGCTGTTTCAGAGGTGGTTTCTGGTGAAACGGGTGTGAATGTCCTCTCTAGTGAGGCTGAAGGAAATCATGGTGCTAAGGATGAACTTCATCAAACCTCCTATTGTTCTCTGCCGCGTGGGTTTGATGGTTCTGATGGAGGAGTGGGTGATGGGAGAGGCGCGTCGTGCATGGCTGAAGGTGCTCTCGGCCATGGTTATTCTGCTGGGCATCGCGATGGTTCTCGAATCACACCTCGTGAAGGTAAGGTTAAGCACAGTGTTGGTTCTCGAGCTTCAACTGTGAACAGTGATACCCAGATTCAGCGAAAATCTTCTGGTGAGATTGTTCGAACATATTTGTCCGATTCTCTGACTCGAGGGTCTAATGATGGGTTGGCTGGTCCCGGCGACGGCGTGGTGGACGGCAGTGGGTTATCTACTGTTGCTGAAGGTTCTTCTGGCTTCAAAGGTCAGAATCTTCAATCTCGAAAAATTGGGTCTCTGCTTGGAACTGTTGCAGAAGTTGGGTTTCATGGTGGTTCTGGTACTGGAGGGAGTATTGGGGGTGGAAGTGGTTCTGCTATAATGAATGAGGATGGTGGAACTACGGGAGGGTTTGTGGGTTCTCTATTGAATAAGTCTTCTGGTAGGATAGATGGTTTCCAATCACGTGGATCTACTATAGGGGTTGATGGTTATGCTGTTGGAAGGGTTGGTGGGACTGGTTTGCCTACTGTGACTGGGGGTTATCATGGCTCTAAATTTATAACTAGAGATGCTCCAGTTCAGGGGGTTTCAGCTAGGTCAGGGGTGGGTGATTCCTCAAGAACCCATATTAATCCAGTGGGTATGATGGCTTTAAACATGAATGAGTCTAACACTTTTGCAGGGGTTAATGATAATCAAGGGTTAATTATCCAAAAAAAAAAAAAGATAATCAAGGGTCTGGTAATGCAATTGATGCTAGAGGTAAGTCTCCTATGACTACTGATCCTATTCAAAATGCTTGGGTTGGCAGTGAGATGTTTGGTGGTCATGCTGTTAGTAGTGGGAGGGCTAAACTGCCTATCAATGATTGGAAATCCCTTTTCTCAGTTCCAGAATCTTTGTCTTCTAAATTGGAATATTTTGAACCTTTGTGTATAGATGGCAATGTGATTGTTAAACCTCCTGTTGTTGTAGCTAGAGAAGGGTTTGCAATGTGGGAGGATTGCTTGGTTGGCCAGTTTGTTGACAAACGGCTTCCTTATACTGTGGTTAAGAATACTGTCTCTAAACTCTGGGGCCATCGAGAAATTCCAGAAATTTTTACCACAGATAGTGGATTGTTCATTTTCCGATTTGCTAACTTGGGAGTTAGGGACTGGGTCCTTGAGTCTGGGATGTGGCATATTGCTGGGAAACCCCTCATTTTGAGGAAATGGCAACCAAGAATGGAAACCTTAAATCTGCAGTTGACTAGTGTTCCAATTTGGGTTAAATTCTATAATATTCCGTTAGAATATTGGACAGATAAGGGTTTGAGCTATGTTGCTAGTGCGATTGGTAAACCCCTTTACTTGGATTCTCTGACTCAGAGTAGATCTTCTAGATTATCATTTGCTAGGATCTGTGTGGAGGTTGACACTAATTGCGAATTTCCTCAGTCTTTCAAGCTGGATACGGGTGGAGGTTATTTAACTGATATTCATGTCGAGTATGCTTGGAAACCTACTAAATGCTCCATATGTAATATTTTTGGGCATAACTCTAACCATTGTCCAAAGGTCACTAAAAGGGACTGGGTTCCAGTAGCCACTAAAAACTCTTCTTCTGCCAATGTTGAGAGGACTAGCAAAGAGTTAGGGGGGAGTGGGATAGCAAGCTCGGATGGTCAATCTGCTGATGATAATAATTGTCATGTTGAGCCACTTATAGTGGCTGATTCTATTGTCTGTCAGTACTGGTAGTCTAAGGGGTGGTAAGGATCATAGGCAGGCTTCTATTGCGAATTTCGAGGTATCTCAAAACCCCTTCTCTATGCTTGATCCGGATATAGATCACTCTTCAGACCTACCTGGGTTTATCTCACATGAAATGGAGGGCAATACTTCGAAGCTAGAGGAAATACACAATCAGGTTACCTCCTCTCAATGCTTTTTTTTTTTTTTTGGATAATTAAGAAATATATTACCAAAAAACAAGATAATACAAGGAGGAAGCACAAGACACGAGCCACAACAATGGCAACAGCACGACACCTAGCCAAACAAAATCAAACCTCTTACAACCCAAGAGGCTAGGCTGCACAAAAAAAGAGAAAACGAAGGAACATCTCTCCCACGAGAGTTCTTAAGAGAATGAATCTTATCTTTGAGCTTCTTTTTGAGAGACTTCTTAGTCACAGAAAAATCAGCAAAGCTGCAATCCACCATATCAGAATGGTCCAATAGGGAATCACCAACATCATCCACATCACTAGAATCAAGCACACTGAATTTATTACTAGTATCACAGCCTGTGCTAGCCACGGGGCTAACAACCTTCACACTCGAAGTAACATTAGCACAAGCCTGAGAAGCAGGCTGAGAAGCAGGGACCTCGATCCTATGATCAGAACTATCAGCAGGAACCTGAATGACTTTCTTTCTCCAAACCATAACAGGCTTAGCATCAAGAAGAGAAGGAGGGTTCTTGGGACATTTCAACGAAGTATGCCCAAACACTTTACATTTCTCGCACCGAGAAGGGTACCAAGGAAGATCAATCTCAATCTCTGCAATTTCACCATTACCAACATCCACCACTTTCAAAGATTTAGGAATAGAATTATTGCATCAATCTCAATGCAAATACGAGCAAAATTAGCTCTACTACCGGAAGCAGTATGCATGTCCATAAACAGAGGGCAGCCCAAAATACTACCAAGAAACTCCATACCCTTGGTAGTACGCAACACGAGCGGAACATTCCAAAACTTGATCCAGATAGGGATTCTAGAGAGACAATTTTTCTTTAATTCCATACCAGAAACCCACTTCTTGAGAACCAAAAATTTTCCTGCAATGAAGTAAGGACCTCCGTTTAAAATTCGATCCCGAGCATCCGAGCTACTAGCTTTGAAAATGTAGAAACCATTATCAAACTTCAGAACTTTAGAAACATCTTCGCCCCATACCCGAGCAGCCCAGCTATTTACCACAGGAAAGGGAAGGTTCTTGTCAAAAACATACCCCAAAATGGAACAATCCCATTCTTTATATCCTTCATCAATAACCAAAGGAGGGACTTTAAAGATACCCTCCTTGCTTTCACCAACATCCATACTGGAGTAATTATCCAAAAAAAAAAAAAAAACATCCATACTGGAAAGATGAAGAAGATTTGAATGTTTCGCAGGGTTATGGACAAGGCTACTCCAAGATCGAACAGGGGGATTGTTGGAACCAGCCCCACCAAAAACTTTGTGACCAATAGGAGACGACAATAATGGAGGGAACTCCAAATTATCCCTATGAACATCAACACCCGAAGTACCCCTTGGATTAACAAACCGAGTAGAACCAGTAGTTCCTTGAGGTTTATCAACCACAACACCATCTTGGAGAAAGTTGCAAAGTTGAGAGCTTCTCTCTCTAGAACCTCCTTGGGTTGATCCTTCCTAGGGTTTACTGTGGCTGCCCCCCCTCCGGGGGGGGGTAGCTTATCTTCTTTAGGTGCTGTAGTTTAGCTTGGTAGCTCTTGGCTTGGTTTGCTCCCAGCTGTGCTTGTTTCGTGCTGTTTCCATCTTCGCAGGCCTTGGTCCTCTAACATCAACAGTGGGAGTCTTGCTCATCTTCTTCAGATTTAGGTCCGTTGGGACCATCTTATTTGCGAGTAGCACGCGTTTTGCTACAGATCTGCTGGTTTTAATAGGGGTTTTATTCTCCCATTGTTGGTTGCTAGACACCTTGGGTTCCATTGATGGTTGCTCGAGCATCCATTGCTGGCATGCAGTTCAAGTTTTTTGGTTCAGGTTTCTCTTTGGCTGCAGAAACCGTGTTCGGGGGTTTACTGGTGTTAAGGTGCTCTCGGGTTGGGTTCTGCCATTGTTGGCGTTGTCTTACTTGGTCGTGAGCTGCATCAGTTGTGGTTTATCCTGGGGTGCTGTAGTTCAGGCCTTGTGTTACCCTTGAAGGGTTGTTTATTATCATTATTATTTTTATCTTTTATTTTTTCCATGGTTTCGAGCTGCTGGTTCAGCCTCATAGTCCAAGTATTCCTTTATTTTATTTTATTTTATATTTTATGGATGTTCACATGGGTCTGTCCCTCTCCCTTGCTCCGTGTCTTCATGGTTATGGTTTGGAGCTTCATTCGGTGTAGTGGCTGTCAATAATGCATGTTTGGCAGATCTTCTCTTAAGGGATCGTTTGGTATATCATGGTTGATAAATCCTCTCTCGAATGTTTTTCCATTTCCATCATTTTATGCTGCCTAGAGATTTGGTGGCCATGCTTTTGCTATTGTTCTACGTGTGATGTGGCTGGTGTTGTCGTCGTGTCTGCTGGTGGCCTTGTTGAAGATGATGAACTGCCTTTTGCATTACGGTGGGTTGTAGTAAGGGCGTGTTTGCACCGGATTTTGTCTGCTTTGGGCGCGGGTCCCAAATCTGCAGCTTTTGCTGCTGAGTTGTTTATGGTTTCTAGTGAGGCTGGGTGTGCGTTGCAGGTGCTAGTGGCCGTCACTCTAAGTTTTGTTGCGCATGAGGAGAGTCTTGTCTCGGTTGGTGTGAATGTATTTTTGCATTAAATGCATAGGACATTTCGCACATATGCCACGCTTCTCTTCCAGCTTGCATGGTGTTCTTCATGTGACAAGTCAATCATGTGGGGCCCAAGTGGGGTCAATGTATGCTGGCATGCTTTGGTCTATGCTTATGATGGTGCGCATCCTCCAACGCCTTGTTCCTAATGTCAATCAATTTTTGTTTTGCATGGCTTGTCCAAGTCTGACTTAAAGGATTGAAATGCATTAAATGCATGTCTATTATTTTTTCATTAATTGTTGGAGCATTTAATGAATCAAATGATAGCCTCTTGGCTACTTCTCGTGGAGCTGCTGGTCCGTGGGTTTGATTTCTCAGTTAAGGGAGGGATTTGGCGAGTTGCCGCGTGGTGTGTTTGTGTTGGCGCGGGTCCCACGAAGTGGGTGTTGATTTTAAAGTGCCATTTATCTTCGAACCATGGTGTGAATGCTATGGTGCTTTAAATGGTGCATTTAATGCATTAGTTTTCGTGGAGCTGAAGGTGTTGGGGTGACTTTACGCATCCTGGTGATGTTGAATCTCTGATAGCGTGTGCTTGTGGAGGTGCAAATGATGATCTAGTTTTTGCAAGACTAGTGTCGCGGGTCCCAAGATTGATGGGCGGGAAAAGGCTTGTGTGGTAAGTGTGGAATGCATGTAATGCATTAATTGCAAATGATTCTTCTATTCCACGTGGAGTTGAGAGAAATTTGGGTGGCTTGTCTTTGTTAGCATTCTGATTACTTGTGGGGCCCTCAAGTTACGTAGCCTGGTGTGGATAGTGGAGCCTTTATCCTTGGTGTTAAAGGTTTTGTTCCACTTTCTTTGGCCGTCAGTGTTACTTTTTTTTTTGGATAATTAAGAAATATATTTACCAAAAAAGAATTACAGCGCAAATGCCATCCTGGCGACAAGCCGAAGCTTCAAAGCCCAATAGGCCAACCAACCACCCTAACCTATAAAAAGAAACCTCTTACAACCCAAGAGGCTAGGGGGAAGAAAACCACAAATACAAATACTAAGGAATTTCAACCCTTCCTATTTGCATTTAAAAAGTCAAACAGTAAACACAACAACCGACATTATAATATAGAAAAAATTAAACATAGCCGGTCAAACGGTCGAAGGCACGACCATCAAAGCCGTCAGAGCCAGTGTTACTATTAGTGCTTAAGTATGGATTTTATTTTATTTTTGGTTGGTGTGGTGCATTAAATGCACTTTTTACTTTTGTCATTTCATTCACGTGGAGCTTCATTTCTGTGGGAGGCTTGCCTTGATTTGGATTTTGATTGCAAATGGGGCTGGTAAATGCATTTTATGCATTGGACTTTTTACCTTCATATGAGCTGCCAGCGTTTTGGGCTGGTGCATGCTTCATATCTTGTGGCTTTGTGGTTATTTGAGCATCTCATGTGGCTTTGTGGTTATATGGGCATCTCTCGTGGCTCTGTTTATGCGCGTCTTTATTTCCAAATCCTAATGTCGCATTTATGTTTTATGTTGGTACATTTTTTGGAAATGTGTAATGGGGGCTGGGCAGGTTGTTGGGCAATTTGCTTGTGAGGCCTGCTTTGAGTTTGGGGCCAGCTTGGGTTCGAGCTGTTGGATGTGGATCGTGCGCATGGTGGTTGCCCACATGATCTTTGAGTGCATGCTGGTCCTCTTGTGCATCGGTTTATGCGCCTCTGGTTCTCTGTGCTGCCGTGCTCTTGGTCTTTGTCTATGCTTGCTCCTAATGGCTTTGATGGTCGTGCTTTCGACCGTTTGACAGGCTATGTTCAATTCTATTGCTTTATTGTAATGTCGGTTGTGGTTACAGGTCTTGTTTTGACCTTTTAAATGCAAATAGGAAGGGTTGTATTTCCATAGTATTTGTATTTGTGTTTTTCTTCCCCCTAGCCTCTTGGGTTGTAAGAGGTTTCTTTTTTAGGTTAGGGTGGTTGGTCGGCCTATTGGGCTTTTAAGCTTCGGCGTGTCGCCAGGATGGCATTTGCGCTGTAATTCTTTTTTGGTAATATATTTCTTAATTATCCAAAAAAAAAAAAAAAAAAAAAAAAAAAAAAAAAAAAAAAAAAAAAAAACCACAACACCATCAAGAACCTGCAAATTATGAGGAACATGCAAACCATGCAAGGGATGATCATTCACGTGGGCTGGACTCTCTAAACGAGAACCGGATTTAGCACATTGAGAAGAGCCACGATTTGCATGCAAACCATGCAAGCCAAGAGAACCTACATGAGAACCAGATTGCAATTCCCGCCCACGGTCAACTCCCACTACCACTTGGGTAGCATGGGCAGCAACACCCCCAAAATCAAAACCCGCGCCAAGCATGGCTGGCAAAAGCCCCCATACGCAAGTCAGAAACTAGGGAACCGGACCCACTAGCAAAATCACCAATCGAACTGGAAGGAATAATAGGATCCAAACCATTAGACGCTGCAACCAAATTCGTAGTAGCACTTCCACGTGGCAGAGAACTAGAGCTACAACCAAATTCAGTGGGGCACGAGACTCGAGCTGGAGCATGGTCAAACACCACCTGCCCTTGAGATGCGGAAATTGAATTTTTATTTGAAACCAAAGGCAACTCACTCACTCCAACAGCAAGATGCGCAATACCATCCTCATCCCGAGCTCCTCCACGTGTAACAGATTTATGGCCTCCCTTTAATGCATTTAATGCATTAGCTTTTGAAGAATTTTTAATATAAGACATTTGCTCCCCATGCGCTACTTCACCAACACTCAACCCGCCATCAGCTCCTTGAGCATTTAATGCATTAAATGCATTTCCACTCATTACATCCAAACTTGGCTTGACTTGAGAAGGTTTTAAACCAACCAAGCTAGTATCAGTGGGACACGAGACCCTAGGTGGAGAATCAAATGAATGCATATCACGTGGTTTAATAAGACCACCTATACCCCGCGTAGTGTCACCATCAACATCGCCACTTGACTTGTCTTGTAATGCTAAACAATGATTACCTGCCCCACTAGCGGAAGCTATTCCGCCAACCTCAGTACACTCAAGCACCGCCGGATTAACCGGCAAGTTATCGGACTGGAACTCTCCACGGTGAACGGCACCAGTATCTTGGACTATCCCATTTCCACTAACTCCATTAACACCCAACAACCCAACGCCAATATTATCCTGCATGACCATGGTAATAGAGCCAGAGCCACCCTCATCGGACACATCAATGTCTCCCTCCACCGCCTCAGAATCACTGTCACAACATTTAGGGCAATCCTCCTCACTGCCATAGGAGCATGAAGATTCACTCCCATCATTGACATCCTCACCAAGTTCAACTGGAGTGCCAACCTCAGAGCTTGCATCAACCACACTGCCTACCCTAACACAGTCCGAACCAGAGACACCATCTTTACTCTCACTGTTGCTACCAGAAGCAAACCTGCAAGAAGAGAGAATGGCATCAAGCTCTCTGCCATCAGCTAACGCTTTGCCTTCCCGAGCAAGCAAAACATCAAGACCCTTCTTAACACTGGCACAAACTTGCAGGTTCACCCTCTCACGAATTTTGCTGCAAAGAACAGTTGCAAGATCCTCTAAGCTACATTGCTTGGTATTCAAAATTTGAAGAACCTGTAGAACCTCAACAGAATTAACCTCAAACGAGTTATCCTCAATAGGAGTGACCTCAACAGGAGTGTTCATGGCATCTCTTGTATCATTATGTTCATGGAAAACTTTTAGAGACATCTTGAAACCTTTCCTCATAACTACCAATCAGGACAAGAGAAAAAGAAACCCAAAAAGGAATAAAAGACGAGAATGATGAACACAAAGCATAACCAGTAACACCAGCACCTATCCTTTCTCTTGAGAGCTTCTCTCTCTAGAAACCCTCATGATTTGGACTTTTTGACATTGAAGAACTTCTTTTTTTTTTTTTTTTTTTTTTTTTTTGGATAATTAAGAAGTATATTACCAAAAAACAAGATAATACAAGGAAGCGCAAAGCACGAGCCACAAAAGAGGGCAAACAGCACTAACCCCTAGCCACACATAATCCTCTTACAACCCAAGAGGCTAGGAGAAAAACAAATAAAAAGAGAAACAAACTAAGGGACATCTCTCCCTCTCGAATTCTTCAGAGATTGAATTTTATCTTTAAGCTTCTTTTTGAGGGACTT
>JAESVK010069476.1:0-24485 GCA_017140935.1 Hamamelis virginiana
ACACAATTTTTATGTTCAAACAATCAAATCGATATCAAGTGTTCAAATAATCATAAAAAAGCATAAAAAATGACTCACAACTCATCACATGTCAAGAATACATATTAACACATTCATATCATCATTAATGCCATCAATCAAATATTTAGAGATTCAAATAACAATATGAATATATCTACACTTACCCTAGGCATGCTCGCATACATGAAATAATAACAACGGACTCATCCTAAACATAAAATCATAACAAAAACTAACCCTAGCATGCTTATACACATAAAATCACAAGAAACTAATCCTAACATGCATACTCATATAAAATAATAATAAAACTACTTCTAATCATGCATACGTACATAAAATAACAAGAAAACTAACCCTAACATGCTTACTCACATAGAATAATGATAAAACTACTTCTAATCATGCATACGTACATAAAATAACAAGAAAACTAACCCTAACATGCATACTCACATAAAATAATGATAAAAACTACCCTAATCATGTTTACTCACATAGAATGAAAATAAAACTAATTTTAATCATGCATCTATACATAAAATATCAATAAAATTAGTCCTAACCAAGCATCTACATATAAAATCATGACAAAGCTAACCCTAGCATGCATACTTACATAAAACCCTAACTAAGTTAACCCTAATCACATTTAATCACATAAAATAATAATATAGCTAACCCTAACATGCATATGTCATGAAATAACGAATAAAACTAACCCTATCATGTTAAACATACTCATAGTAGAAAGAAAAAGAAGAGAGAATTCATATCATATGAAAATCAAGAGGACTTACAACATATCCTCATAAACTTATGTAAGAAACCATGAAAAATGAGGGTCAAAGTTAAGGATTTACCCTTCGATCTCCTTCTTGGCTAGCCTCCTCCAAGCTCCTAGCCTTGAGTTCTTACCCCTTCAATGGTGTAAGAATGAAGAGCCTCCAAAAATCTGTAGCCTCCTCTCCCAAAAACCCTAAAATTCTCCTCCTCTTTTGAACCTCTCTCCTCTAACTCTATAATGAAGCATATATAGAGTTAGGGTTTAAAACCTTGAATGGTTAGGATTTAATCTTTTAAAAAACGATCCTAGGGCTTAGAACAAATCCTCATAGGGTTTGCAAGCTGAACCAAGTTCGAATTTTTCCCAAAAAATCAAGTCAAATCGGCCAAAATAGGTGAAAAATTCCAAAATGGAAAAATTGGCTCGAGCATGCTGATGGCCGTCCTAGGGCTGGACGGTTGGCCGTCCTAGCTGGACGGTTGGCCGTCCTAGCTAGGACGGTCACCATGCTGACTTCCCAATTTTGTTCCCCAAATCTTAGGGTTTTCGAATTTTGGCCATATTTTGGTCAAATTTGATCCAAATCCGATGGTTCAGGGCTCAAAACGACCGTGTTTTGATCCTCCACATTTTTAGAATGTTTTTGGGTTAAAATCAATTGACCATGGTCAAGGGTTTTAGCAAAAAGCTAGCCAATTGACCCGGTTGTGCCAAAATTGGTCAAATGACCATTCCTTGTTTTATAAAATTAATCAATTAGGCTTGCACCACTTCTAAAAACATGGTTTCAACATGAAATTGGTACTTAACAACATGTTTTGAAAATCTTTTGTTTTGGTGAAAACGACCAATTCACGATCAATTTGATCGAAACCCTAATTCAGCTCATCCTTACCCGTGGGATCGATTTTGGGAGAATCCATCTCAACCATTCAAAGACTCAATTGACACATCAAATACACTCCCCACATCCATATAAACCTCATGAAACAATCCGTTTCGAATTCGGAGGTCATTCGGAAATTATACGAGAAAAAGGACGAAAATGCCCTTCAAGTCGCAAAAACCCTAATTACCTATCGAGCTCTCATCAGAATGCCATGAAAATTTACTGGGATGTTCTAAAACACCTCAAAAGTCAAATGCAATACAAATGGGTTGATTCCAATCCAAATGTACACATGAAATAATGAATTTTCCTTTTCCTCAGAAAAGGGCAATTTGGGCAATTTGGTCTTTACAAGGCCAATTCCTCACCAAATGATCAGCTATTCTAGTTAATCATTTGCATGGACATATGGTAAAAATAATTGGTAAAAATGGGGTGTCCACAATTTGCTACTTTATTTAGCACTCACTGAAACTGCGATGGGAGCTATGTTAGCTCAATATCTACCAGAATCTCGAAAGGAGAGTGCGGTGTACTATTTGAGTAAGAAGATGACTGACTATGAGGTTAAATATGACGCATTAGAGAAGACATGTGTGGCATTGGTGTGGGTTACCCAAAAGCTCCGCCATTACATGCTGTCTTTTCAAGTGCAACTCATTAGTCGCATGGACCCCCTGAAGTACTTATTGGAGAAGCCGGTGTTATCCTATAGGACAGCCCGTTGGTTATTGCTATTTTCAGAGTTCGACATTCAATATGTGGTGCAGAAATCAGTGAAAGGGAGAGCAGTGGCAGAGTTTCTAGCAGAACATCCATCGTCAGTAGAAAGACTGTCTGAGTACCAGTTTCCCGACGAAGAGATTCTAGAAGTAAGTAAAGAGCCTTGGAAAGTTTTCTTCGATGGGGCTCATAATAAGAGAGGATGTGGAATAGGCGTGTTGTTAGTCACACCGGAGAATAACTTGATACCATTATCTGTCAGGTTATCCTTCGATGCCACTAATAATATAGCCGAATATGAAGCCTGTATCCTAGCATTGGAAGCTGCCTTGGAGTTGGGTGTGAAAGAATTAGAAGTATATGGGGATTCCGCTTTGATCATATGTCAGACTAGAGGAGAATGGAAGACTCGGGATAAAAAGTTGTTACCCTACCATGAATACTTAGAGACTTTGGTGAAAAAATTCCGTCGAATCGACTTCTTTTATCTGTCTAGGTTAAAGAATAAGTTTGCGGATGCCTTAGCCACTCTAGTATCCATGGTAGATATCCCTAAAGATTAATGTGTAACTCCTCTAATTATTGAGTCCGGAGAAGAACTGGCTTACTGTTGTGTTATCCAAAAAGGAGAGCCGAATGATGGAAAGCCGTGGTACTATGACATCTAACAGTTTGTAGAAAAAGGAAAATATCCAAAAGAGGCATCATCCGTAGACAGAAAGACCATAAGAAGGTTAGCCAGCCAGTATATTCTGTGTGGGGGAAGCTGTACCGAAGATCACACGACGGATTCTGTTGTGCGTCAATGAACAAGAAGCTGAAAGAATAGTATTGGAAGTACATGAAGGGGCTGGGGCTCCGCATATGAATGGATACATGCTAGCTAAGAAGATCGTGAGACTAGGGTATTATTGGTCAACTATGGAAAGGGATTGCCATTTACATGTCAAGAAGTGTCATAAATGTCAAGTGTTTGCAAGTGGAAAACATCAACCCTCGATGCCACTCACTACCATGTCTTCGCCATGGCCATTTGCAACATGGGGCATTGACATCATTGGCAAGGTAACCCCCACAGCATCAAATGGACACGAGTACATCCTGGTCGCCATAGATTATTTCACCAAGTGAGTAGAAGCTGTATCCTACAAGACATTAAATGCTAAGCAAGTAGCGAAGTTCATACAGAATAATATCATCTACCGGTACGGAGTGCCCCACTAGTTCATCTCTGACAATAGACAGCATTTCCGAAAAGAAACCGAAGCGCTCTTACAAAAGTATAGTATCAAGCATCATCGCTCATCTCCCTATAGACCACAAACAAATGGGGTTGTTGAAGTAACAAATAAGAATCTTAAGTCGATCTTGAAAAAGACCACCGAGACTTACAATGACTGGCATGAGAAATTACTACTAGCACTGTGGGGATATCGTACTTCCATTAGATCATCAACCGGGGCTACACTTTTTTCACTCGTATATGGAATGGAAACCGTATTGCCTATAGAGTTAGAAGTCCCGTCATTAAGAATTGCCATGGAGAGTCAACTGGCGGAGGTAGAATGGGTAAGGAACCGGTATAAAGAGTCAGCTCTACTGGATGAAAGCGATTGAGGGCACTGTACCACATTCAGGGGTATCAAAGAAGAATAACCAAGGCGTTTGGCAAAAAAGTGAAGCACAGAGGTTTGAAGAAAGGAGATCTAGTACTAAAGGAGATCCGAGCACCGATCCATGACACACGAGGAAAGTTCAAGCCCACATAGGTAGGTCCTTACATCATCAGAGAAATACTATCAGGCGGAGCCGTGAAGATTGCAGACATTGACGGGAATGAATTCTCTCAACCTACCAATTTGGATCAATTGAAGAAGTACCACATATAAAAAAAAAAAAAAAGCTCGCTAGGTAGAAAACCCGAAAGGGCTGCCTAGGCAAAAGTTAGGGTATTTAAAAAAAAAGTATAATAATAATAAAAAAAATCAAGCTCGCTAAGTAGAAAACCTGAAAAGGCTGCTAAGGCAAAAGTTAGAGCAAATAAAAAAAAAATGGACTTCTTCAATTTGATTCACGAACTACGAAGACCTGATTCCCCAAATATCACAAAAAGTTAGAGAAAAATGACAAAGAGAATTGCATCAAGGACGGGGATACGTAGGCAACCCATAAAGTTACTTTGGGTGCGGTCTATTTCTTGTAAAAACACCAAGAGTTTGGTGCATTTGTAATTATTAAGGGATATTTGTTGATATTTTAATAAAATTGATATTTATTCATCCATAAAGGGTAGAAACCTTTTGAAAAATTTATTACATGCCATGTATATCCATTTTTCCTACTTTCTTCAAATCCTACATTGCTAAAAAAAAAATCCCTAATCTATTCTAAGTCCTTCTCGCTCTACGGGCTTGGGCTTCATTCTCGTTTCCCTTATTTCTCTTAGTTGTCCTGATTCATGACGCATTTGGTGGAAGTGACGAACCTGCTGACTGAGCTGTAACTTGAGAATCATAAATGAGGCTTCGAACCTTATCCTTCATAGCCTGCACCTTTGAACCCAAGTCTTGTTTAAGCCAAACCCGATACTCCCCATCAAGCCTAAAAGGCCCATTGCAATCCCCTACCTGACTCAAACATAAGCCTGAAGACCATTTCTTTACAGCCCAAGATACCAAAGAAGGAGGAGCCGCCTCTACCCCATGAACATGCCCTTTGATAGAGAAATTGATTTGAGCACCACCCATTTGGCGAAGTACACGAGAAGCCCAGTAAAACGATGTATGCTTTAGGCCCATAAGCTTTACCTGACAACATCCCGAAGTGTGTAGTACATACTCTTCACCACAGTCTCATATAGCCACATACCACTGAATATCTCTCCAAGTCAGAGAAGAGTGTTGTAGCACCAATTTCACTACTTCTTACACACTTTTTCCCTTCATTTCATAAGGTTTTTGCTTGCATGAGTGTTAAGAATTGGTGCTTTTCATGTCTTGCATTGTTTTTGTATTTGCAGGACAATTCAGCCTTTTCGTGCTTAAATTGCCTTGTTGAAGGTCAAGGTAGAAAGCCAAGAGTTCATTTTTCTTGCCAAAGTTAGTTCTAAGCTTCTCCCAATGTGCCTCAAAGGATGGAAGCATAGCATTGATTGTGATTGAAGAAGAGTTGGCATTTAAAACAAGTTTTTGATGTTGAAGAAGCTATTACCGGTAGTAGGAATCTACTACCGGTAGTACATTTGAAGAAATCCTTACCTTGAAGACCAGTGAAGATTACTACCGGTAGTAGGATACCTATTACCGGCAGTTCTACCCGAGAATTTGTTGTCTTCTTGTAATTTGTTATGTTAAGCTGGGGCTTTGTTGTCTTTTCACTCCTTCTGTGAGGAGGAGTATTTAAAGGCCGATTTCAGCTGATCAAAGGGACTTCCTTAACATTCTCTCTTGCTCTTAGTTTAGTTTTCTAGGGTTAGCTTAGTTCTTAAGGTTTTCTCTTAGTTTTTCTAGGGTTCTTGCATTTCTAGCTTAGAGTAGCTTAGTTTGTTGGGTAATATTGTTGTTCTTACTTTGTAAACCCTAGTTTAGGTTGTTGTTTCTCTTTTTAATCTCAAGGTTGTAAGCTACACTTATTTTGGGTCATTTATTACAAAGCATTTACTCATTTTCAGCTTTTATGGTTGTGTATGGTGTTTTTCTTCTTCATTATGGCTAGCTAAGCATTCAAGGAGGGTTCTTTGGTGAAGTTCCTCTCCAAAGCCTAAGGTAAAAGTGGTTTCTTGATTTTAATGCTTCAATGTTAATGGAATGTAGCTTCTTCTACTCTCTTTTCTTTTGAAACCATATGGAGTCATATTCATGACCAAAATATGACCGGTGAGAGGATGTATATTGGTGATGAGCACATATGAACTCCATATGTATGTGAAAACATCAAAATGAGTAGTAGGTTGCATCTCATCTTATGTTCTCTTCTCTTGAGCTTGTATTGCTAAAACCTTCCATTCAAAACCATAAGTCACATGGGTTATTTGAATGTGTATTGTTTGAGAAACCACTAAACCTAGGTTAGGAAGGAATGAATCCATAGAACCCATCCTTTCTTTCATTTACAAGTTTTCAAATCAAATCATTGCCATTAATTTGGCACAAATCTCAACAATCAAACAAACCCCCATGTTTTACAATTGTTTTTACATTCATTGGGTAGCATAGCCTAAGAATCGCTAGAACCTATTCCACTCCCTGTGGAAATGACCTAGGTACTCCCTAGTTTTATTGCTTGACGACCATAGGACTCCTACGCTTGGGAATCTCATGCGCACAACACATCATTTTACGCTCAAGCAATTGGCGCCGTTGCCGGGGAGTGGCGAGCGTTCTAGTTGATTTGAAGAGAGCTAGTGGTAATTTGCAATGACATTGCAAATCCGGTAAGTTTTCTTCCTTCTTTTAATTTATGCAAAAATTCTTTGTGTATATAATACTTGTGAATATCATCTTGGTTGAGGTGGAATTGGTGCATGTCGGTGTGGACTCGTCATGAGCAACACCGACTTGTAAGAATCACACCTCAACAAGCTCCAAGAAATCCAATAGCAAGACGTCTATTTCACTTACCTTCCACTCCTTCAATGGAGCACACCGAAAATCAACATTTTCCTATAAATCCAAATGACCAAGGGTTGCCTCATGACCCTCAAATACCTTATGACCTTCCAAGACAAGGAGATGGTGTTGTTCCGCCGGCAACCCCGGCGGTGGGAAGGGGGAATCCTAATCCCCATGCTCAACCATATAGAGAACCCTCTGTCCCTTTGGCTAATCTAGGGAGGACTCTTAGGGAGATTTTGAGACCTACAAGAACCACCACACCCTCATGTATTTGCCTACCTCAGGAGGCCCATAACTTTCCCATGAGACCGGAGATGATTCGTCTTCTCCCTGAATATAGAGGGTTCGATTATGAGAATCCCTATACATACATGAGAGATTTTGAGGATGTGTGTAGCGCGTTCCTTTCTACAGGATCACCTATACACATCATATGCTTGGTTTTATTCCCTTTCTCTCTTAAGGACAAAGCGAAAATATGGTTTCACTCTCTTACTCCTAATTCTATCCACAATTGGAGTGACATGCAATGCATATTCCTTGATAAATTTTTCCCTCCGGGGCGCACTAATGCACTTTTGAGAGCAATCCAAAATTTTTCTGAAAAACCGGGGGAATCTTTTGCAACTGTATGGGAAAGATACAAAGAGCTTCTTAATGCTATCCCTCATCATGGTTTGGATATAGGCCAAATCATTGGCTACTTTCATCAAGGGCTTTCCTTAGAAAACAAACAGTATATGCAAATGATGAGTGGGGGACAGTTTTATGAGAAGAGCCCTGAAGAGGCCATACAGTGTTTTGATTCCATAGTGGAGAATGCCCGGAATTGGGAGACTAATTCTTCCCTTGATGCCGCTAGAGTGCAAAGTGTGCCCGTTGGAGGAGGAAAACATCATGTGAAGGATAATGATGACCTCCAAGCCAAAATAGCTAGCTTGACTAGGAAGTTAGAGGCCATAGAGCTACAGAAAATGAGTGAGGTGAGCACCGTGCCCAAAGTGCTTACGGCACCTACGGGACCTAGGATGGAGGATTTGTGCATAATTTGCGATGATCCCACTCATTCCACCCATGATTGCCCTAATCTTCCCCAAGTTAAGGGAGCTATTCAAATTGAGCAAGCCAATGCTCTCAACTACCAAAGGAAGCCCTTCAACTCTCCATTTTCTGAAACCTACAATCCGGGGTGGAGTAAACACCCCAATTTTAGTTGGAAGAGTGATGGAGGAAATGCTTTCTCAAGCCAAAACAACCCACCTTCAAATCCTTTTCAAGGTAACCAAGGTTTTCCAAGCCAAAATTACCAAAATCAAAACTTTCAAAACCAAGGTTTTCAAAATCAAGGTCAAGGTCCCAATTACCAAGGTCAAGGGTTTCCATCAAACCCTAACCCAAATTTTGGTCCACCACCGGTAAACTCGTACCTACCACCCCACAAGAGAAATTTTGATGATGTGATTGCACAACTTGTGCAAGGTCAAGCTCAAACCAATCAAGCCATAGGGGATATGAGAACCCAATTGACTAAGTTGACCACTACCTTGGGTGCACTTCAACAAGAGAAGGGGAAGTTCCCCTCTCAACCCGTGCAAAATCCACAAGGTCAACATAGCATTGGATCCTCAAATCCCAATGAAGGGAACCATGAACATGCTAAGGCCATTACCACTCTTCGAAGTGGAAAGATCATTGACAAAACCATCCCACCCAAGGATTCCAACAAAGAAGTTTCTCAAAATTTACAAAAGGAATCTAAGGGGGATGAGAAAGAGATTGAAAATGAGCCTAGCGTTCCCAAACCAAGTGGTGTTGATATTGGTTCAAGCCAAGAGAGGGCTAAATTTATTCCTGCCGCCCCTTTTCCCCAAAGACTTAGGGCACCTAAGAAATTGACCAATCATGCAGAAATCTTTGAATTGTTTAAACAGGTGAAAGTCAACATACCTTTGTTGGATGCTATTAAACAGGTGCCCTCGTATGCAAAATTCTTGAAAGATTTGTGTACGGTAAAAAGAAATTTGGGTGTGCATAAGGAAGTGTTTATGACTGAGCAATCCACATCTCTCTTGCAAAACACCTTGCCCCGTAAATACAAAGACCCCGGGACCCCTACCATTGAAATAACCATAGGAAGTTCCAAAGTGGGTAGAGCTTTAGTAGACTTGGGGGCGAGTGTCAATTTGTTGCCATATTCTGTATATGTGGAATTGGGGTTGGGAGAACTTGAGTCAACTGGGATCAAACTTCAATTAGCTGACAGGAGCGTTAAGATACCTAGGGGAGTAGTGAAAGATGTACTTGTGCAAGTTGATAAATTCTATTTCTCCGTGGATTTTGTGGTGTTAGAGACCCACCCTGTGGTAGATCAAGGGAGTCAATTCCCTGTGATTCTTGGTAGGCCTTTCTTGGCCACAGCTGATGCTTTGATACAGTGTAGGAGTGGGTTGATGACCCTAACCTTTGGAAACATGACTGTTAACTTGAATATTTTCAATTTGATAAGGGAAGTGGGGGAAGATATGGAGGATGAGGTGCATGAGGTGAATAGGATAGATACCTTAGTGCAGCACCAATGGGATCTTTCCGCCCATGATGATCCATTGCAGTCATGTCTAGTGAATGGAATTGTTGATGATGAGGAAGTGAGTGAAGAGATGGAGTTTCTATACTCCATGCTCAATGAAGAAGAAGTTTTAGAAGTAAATGGGTGGGTGCCTCGCTTCGAAGCATTGTCACCCATTGAGAAAAGTCTTGTCCCATCAAGTATCCAACCACCGGAATTAGAGTTGAAACCCTTGCCCTCTGATTTGAAATATGTGTACCTAGGTGACAATGAGACTTATCCCATGGTCATTTCTTATCACTTGGAGATTGACCAAGAACTTAAATTGTTGGAAGTGCTTAGGGACCACAAAAGTGCCATAGGTTGGTCCATTGCCGACCTCAAGGGAATTAGTCCCTCTCTTTGCACTCATAGGATTTATCTTGAGGATGATGTCAAACCTTCCCGCCAACCTCAAAGGAGATTGAACCCCATAATGAAGGAGGTGGTGCGAAAGGAGGTTCTAAAGTTGTTGGATGTGGGGATAATCTATCCTATAGCGGATAGCAAGTGGGTGAGTCCTATACAAGTGGTGCCCAAGAAATCGGGTATTACTGTGGTAGAGAATGAAGAGGGTGAATTGATTCCCACACGAGTTACCACGGGGTGGCGAGTGTGCATTGATTATAGAAAGTTAAATTCATCCACTAGGAAAGACCACTTCCCCTTACCCTTCATTGACCAAATCCTAGAGAGAGTTGCGGGGCATGCGTTCTATTGTTTCCTAGATGGGTACTCGGGCTACAACCAAATAGAGGTTTCTTTAGAGGACCAAGAAAAGACTACTTTCACATGTCCCTTTGGGACATTTGCCTTTAGGAACATGCCTTTTGGTTTGTGTAATGCTCCAGGTACCTTCCAGAGATGCATGACTGGGTTATTTAGTGATATGGTGGAGAAGATTGTTGAAGTTTTCATGGATGACTTCTCAGTCTTTGGGGATTCTTTTGATGGCTGTTTAGAGAACCTATCTAAGGTTCTAGAAAGATGTGAGGAGAAGAACCTTGTGCTGAATTGGGAAAAATGTCATTTCATGGTGACACAGGGAATAGTCCTAGGACATATTGTGTCGTCTAGGGGAATAGAGGTTGATAAGGCCAAGATCGAATTAATTGCTAAACTTCCTTCTCCTAAGACTGTAAAAGATGTGAGATCATTCCTAGGGCACGCTGGCTTTTATAGGAGGTTCATAAAGGGATTTAGCGGGATTGCGCGACCCTTGTGTAATCTCTTGGGAAAGGATGTTCCTTTTGAGTGGGGGCATGATTGTGAGGTTGCCTTTTGTAAACTGAAGGAAATGCTAACTTCACCTCCTATCATGCGAACACCCGACTGGAATTTGCCTTTTGAAATCATGTGTGATGCCAGTGATTTTGCCATAGGAGCGGTGTTAGGTCAAAGGGTGGATAAAAAACCACATGTCATTTACTACGCTAGTAGAACAATGAATGATGCCCAAAGAAACTACACAACTACTGAGAAAGAGTTGCTAGCGGTGGTTTTTGCCTTAGACAAATTCCGGTCGTACATCTTAGGTTCACCTATTTTAGTCTTTACTGACCATGCGGCACTTAAATACCTTTTGACAAAGCAAGATGCCAAGCAAAGACTAATTAGGTGGATTCTACTCCTCCAAGAATTCAATCTAACAATTAAAGATAAAAAGGGAGTTGAGAATGTTGTCGCCGACCATTTGTCTAGGATCTCCTTTGATGATTCTACTAACACCCTCCCCATTTCTGAGACCTTCCCTGATGAGCAACTGTTTGCTCTTTCCCACTGTCCTTGGTTTGTGGATATAGTGAATTATCTTGTGACTGAACAGATTCCTACCCATTGGAGTGCCCAGGATAGGAAGAAATTCTTGAGAGAGGTGCAGAAATATTTCTTTGATGACCCTTACCTCTTTAAATATTGCCCTGACCAAATTTTGAGAAGATGTGTGCCGGATATTGAAATACCGAGCATCATGTCATTTTGTCATAGTGAGGCATGTGGGGGTCATTTCTCTACTAGGAAGACAGCCGCCAAAATCTTACAATGCGGTTTCTATTGGCCTTCCTTGTTCAAAGACTCGTTCGAGTTTTGTAAAACCTGTGAGCGTTGCCAACAGTTAGGGGGAGTTACTAGAAGACACATGATGCCCCTCACACCCATCATAGTTATTGAGATTTTCGATTGTTGGGGCATCGATTTTATGGGACCTTTCCCATCCTCCTTTGGTAACCTGTACATCTTGCTGGCAGTGGACTATGTGTCCAAGTGGGTTGAGGCAATCCCATCTAAGACCAATGACCATAAAGTAGTATTGAAATTCTTGAAAGAAAATGTCATGTCTAGATTTGGGGTGCCTAAGGCAATCATTAGTGACGGCGGTTCGCATTTTTGCAATCGCCCCTTTGAGACTTTAATGAAAAAATATGGGGTAACCCATAAAGTGTCAACCGCCTACCACCCACAGACAAATGGCCAAGCTGAATTGGCCAATAGGGAGATCAAGCACATCCTAGAGAAAACTGTGAACCCCAATAGGAAAGATTGGTCACTTAGGTTGACCGATGCCATATGAGCGTATTGCACGGCCTATAAAACTGTGTTAGGCATGTCTCCCTATCGCATAGTGTATGGAAAGGCGTGCCACCTGCCAGTGGAGATGGAACATAGGGCATACTGGGCTATTAAACACTTGAATTTTAATCTTGATGCCGCAGGTCAGCAGAGGAAGCTCCAGCTAAGTGAGCTTGAAGAGATTAGGCAAGATGCCTATGAAAGTGCTAGGGTTTACAAGGACAAGATGAAAGCTTTTCATGACAAGAACATAGCTCGTAAGTCTTTCGAGCCAAGTCAAAAAGTCCTGTTGTACAACTCTAGGCTACACCTTTTTCCTGGCAAGTTGAGGTCCCGATAGGTGGGACCATTCATTGTCAAATCCGTGTTTCCTCACGGGGCTGTGGAGATTGAGAATCCCAAGAATGGCAACATTTTCAAAGTGAATGGACAGCGCCTCAAGCCATTTTTGGAGAACTTTTCGCATGAGACTGTGGTAGAGGAACTTGTAGACCCAGTCTATTGCGAGACCCCATCAGAGTAACTTCTTGTGTGACTATTTGTATATAGCTTCTTTTTGCCTTTGTTTCTTTGCGTTCGTTTGGAAATTGTGGATATTCTAACCCTTGTGCAGATGATAGAAGGTTTATAGATAATACACAGGTGCTTTTGTTTCTTTTCTCTCTAATTTTGTCTTGGATGCTTATCTTTTCATGCATTGAGGACAATGCACATTTCAAGTTGGAGGGGGAGGTACATTTGTGTTGATTTTCCACATAGGTTAGATTTTGTTGGTAAATTTCGTTAAAATTGCACAAAATACTCAATTTATTCAAAATTTCTGCGAATATTACTCTTTGAACTTTTAAATCTTATGCCTTTATGAGAATATGCTAGAATCCTTTAAATTATGCTTTGGTTTGATCCTATGCTGATGTTTTGAACTCTCCTCTATGCACACACACCAATGAAGCATTTTGATTCAGTTAATGTGGTTAAGCAATGTTTGAGGTGATTCATCATTCCATTCTTGTTCTTTCAGTAATCAATGCATCATTTATGCATTTTGCATATCCTCAGGATGATCCTTGCATCCAAAGCTCAGTTTCATTCTTCCTTGTGCTCAATATTGCCATAAATGCATGCTCATTCCATTTCATATCATTTTGCTCAATGGGGAACATTCTCGCATGTTTGAAAGGTGATTTAAGGCCATGTTTTACCTTTTGATCCCAATTTTATTCAAAGTCAACGCTAGTACCCTGCTTGAGCCTAAATGTTGCCTTTATTCTTGAAAACTTAGGAGCCTGGGGTAATTTTGGTTCAGAAGTTTGGGAGACACATTTATACATGTTTTGGAAGTCTTTTTGTTTGAGTTTGTGTGTGGGTTGAGCCTAAGTGTTGAAGGTTTGTTTGAAGGCTCATTTTTTTTTGAAGATTGGTGTTTCTGCACAGCTACTACCGGTAGTGAAAATGATACTACCGGTAGTATAATTAAATTAGTTTTTATGATGGAAGTCAGTGGAGATTACTACCAGTAGTGAAAATGCTACTACCGGTAGTAGATGCGCGTATTGAAATTTTTTTTTTTTTGCTGAGTCAGCCTCCCATATCAGCTTTATTAGCCTATCACTTCTTCCCCCTCATTCTCACTCTCCCCACCTACAAACACGAATCACCCAGCCCTAATCCCTCCAAAATCTCACGATTCACTTTCTCTCTCTCTCATTTCTTTATCTTCCCAAATTCTGCTGCTCCAAGCCCTGTTTTCCCCCTTCTCTCAAAAATCCATCCTTCCCACCATCATATTCTCCACCATTGCTGTACTCAGCTGCAAAAGACAAAAGGGGAGGGGATTTGCTGCTTATAGAGTGTTCATTCCTACACAAGGGTAAGCCTCTGCCATTTACTGCTGATTCAAGTTCAAGTGATTCTCTATTGTTGATCTTTTTGCTATTTGTGTTGCTGCTGGGGTGTTGTGTTCTTTGAATCAATTTGTTTTATCCTTGTGGAGTTGAATGATGATGGGAAGGAAGTGTTTAGACTGTGCATTAAGGTGTGTGGGGGATACCTGCTGGATGTTTGTGGAAATGGGGTTTTGGGATGTCCTTGCTGCTGTGCTTGTGTTATTGAGTATGCTTGGTATAGTTTTAGTTGTCACAGCTCACACCAAGCAAGTTTCCTCGAAAGGAAAAGAGAAGATTATTGAGAAGATGGTAAAAAAGAAGAAAGGGCATGATGCCCAGCCTGTCAAAGGGGGTGAAGGAAGTTCGAAATCCAAGGATAAAGGGAAAGCCCCGATAGTCGATGAAGAAGGGCGAACGTATGAAGAGCTAGTGGACTTAGGACTCAGAAAGCCCCTTGCCAAAACTTGGGAGCAGTCCATAGCCACGAGGGGTTTCAAATGCGAGAGGGCCATTGCTTTGGAAACTTTCAAGGACACTCACCTAACAAAGCAAGCAATTGTTCAACAAGGCCTCCAATTTTTAGGCGACAATGTTGTGGGGTACATTCCCTCCTTTGTAAGGGACTTCTACTCAAACATGGATGAAGATGAAGATAAGCAGTACATTTTGAAGACGGTGGTGAACAAGAAACCCATGGTTGTCACCCCTCAATCTATTGCTTCATGTCTGCAGTATACTCAACCCCCAGCCAGTGCTAATCCTTTTCCATTGCGCCCTTTGGTTGAGAAACCTTCTGAAGAGTTAGCCCGAGTTGTGTGCAAGGATCCTAAGAAATTCAAGGGAGAGTTCACTCAGGGGTTACTTAAAGCAGAATATGCCCTGATGAACAAGCTCATTCACTACAGCTTGAGACCTCAAGGTTTTGAAAAAACACCAAGGCTTGAAGAAATAAAATTCTTGTATGAAGTCATGCATGGAGGTGTTGTGGATCATGCCATGGTTATTTGGGAAGCTATGAGGGATTTCTCTGAAACAAGCTGGAGGAGTTACATGCCATACCCAGCTTTAATCACTCAGTTAGCATTGACTCAGGGGATTAAGAAACCTGGTCGTGAAGAAATGGTCGCTCCAAAATTTGGTAGTATCACTTTCGGCACCCAAAGAAAAAGCAATGCAGTGAAAATGAGAGATGAATTACCACAGCCACTTCCTGCCCAATCTACCAGAGCTCCACCTGCTACTACCAAGAGGTCATCTAGTACCTCCCCACTCAAGCGCTTAGAAAAGAAGATTAAAGGTTGGTTCAAGCTGTTAATGGGGAAACAAAGGCAGTTAGAGTATAGGTTGGAATCAGTGGTGAGGGAGCAGAGAAACCTGAGGGGATTGGATGATTTGGTACCTCACTACCCTCCTAACTTGGGGGATGGGATCTCTGAAGAATTAAATGAAGTGGGATCCGAGGAGACTGATATTGTGCATGATTATGAAGGTTCTGAAGAAGGAAGCTCTGATGAGGATGAGGGATGAAGGGCAGTATTTCTTGGGTAGTTTAGGATCCTAGTACTGTGTTGGAAGTTTACTTTTGTTTTTCTTGTTAAGCTTCAAGATTGTTATTTGGGACACCATAGGGTAGCTAGGGTGATGTTGGCACATGGGGTAGTGACCCAAAAGCTAAATTATGCCAGCATCCATTTTGTTTCGAAAGCCCATTTTGTACCCTTGGTCATTATATGCTAATGAAGCCCTTTTTTACTTCTTACATTAGTTTTGTTCCCTTTTGAGCATTCCTGCATATGGAGTATCTGAATGTTGCATTCTTATCTTCATTTGCTGTTGCACTCTCTTGTATTGCCACCTTTTTATCACCTTAAGTTTTTCTTCATACTCTCACTGAATTGCATATCCCTGTTTTAAAGTTCATCATTGGCTTTTTCACATTCACTTGGAGTGTTCTCACTTAGCTATTTCAAATCTCAGCATTATTTCTAAGGTAATGTAGTATTTAATCATATTGGTGTAATGAAAAAGAGATCTTGAGTTTTTATTCAGTTCTGCCTTTTTGTTGCAGTCTCTTGCTAGGGACTAGCAAGATTTAAGTTGGAGGGGGTGTTGTAGCACCAATTTCACTACTTCTTACACACTTTTTCCCTTCATTTCATAAGGTTTTTGCTTGCATGAGTGTTAAGAATTGGTGCTTTTCATGTCTTGCATTGTTTTTGTATTTGCAGGACAATTCAGCCTTTTCGTGCTTAAATTGCCTTGTTGAAGGTCAAGGTAGAAAGCCAAGAGTTCATTTTTCTTGCCAAAGTTAGTTCTAAGCATTCTCCCAATGTGCCTCAAAGGATGGAAGCATAGCATTGATTGTGATTGAAGAAGAGTTGGCATTTAAAACAAGTTTTTGATGTTGAAGAAGCTATTACCGGTAGTAGGAATCTACTACCGGTAGTACATTTGAAGAAATCCTTACCTTGAAGACCAGTGAAGATTACTACCGGTAGTAGGATACCTATTACCGGTAGTTCCACCCGAGAATTTGTTGTCCTCTTGTAATTTGTTATGTTAAGCTGGGGCTTTGTTGTCTTTTCACTCCTTCTGTGAGGATGAGTATTTAAAGGCCGATTTCAGCTGATCAAAGGGACTTCCTTAACATTCTCTCTTGCTCTTAGTTTAGTTTTCTAGGGTTAGCTTAGTTCTTAAGGTTTTCTCTTAGTTTTTCTAGGGTTCTTGCATTTCTAGCTTAGAGTAGCTTAGTTTGTTGGGTAATATTGTTGTTCTTACTTTGTAAACCCTAGTTTAGGTTGTTGTTTCTCTTTTTAATCTCAAGGTTGTAAGCTACACTTATTTTGGGTCATTTATTACAAAGCATTTACTCATTTTCAGCTTTTATGGTTGTGTATGGTGTTTTTCTTCTTCATTATGGCTAGCTAAGCATTCAAGGAGGGTTCTTTGGTGAAGTTCCTCTCCAAAGCCTAAGGTAAAAGTGGTTTCTTGATTTTAATGCTTCAATGTTAATGGAATGTAGCTTCTTCTACTCTCTTTTCTTTTGAAACCATATGGAGTCATATTCATGACCAAAATATGACCGGTGAGAGGATGTATATTGGTGATGAGCACATATGAACTCCATATGTATGTGAAAACATCAAAATGAGTAGTAGGTTGCATCTCATCTTATGTTCTCTTCTCTTGAGCTTGTATTGCTAAATCCTTCCATTCAAAACCATAAGTCACATGGGTTATTTGAATGTGTATTGTTTGAGAAACCACTAAACCTAGGTTAGGAAGGAATGAATCCATAGAACCCATCCTTTCTTTCATTTACAAGTTTTCAAATCAAATCATTGCCATTAATTTGGCACAAATCTCAACAATCAAACAAACCCCCATGTTTTACAATTGTTTTTACATTCATTGGGTAGCATAGCCTAAGAATCGCTAGAACCTATTCCACTCCCTGTGGAAATGACCTAGGTACTCCCTAGTTTTATTGCTTGACGACCATAGGACTCCTACGCTTGGGAATCTCATGCGCACAACACATCATTTTACGCTCAAGCAAAGAGAAGAAGATAATCATGTCCTGAATCGAGCGACGCTCAAAAAACAAAAGCTTACGCGAACAGTAGTTATGGGACAAGTGTTTAGGCCCATCAAAAGGAGTGATCAACTTGAGTCTCTCAACCAACCACATTTGAAGGAGAATGGGGCTACCCCTAATACAAGAAGCAGAGTTGAAGTGAAAGTGGTCAAGCCTGTTTAGAGTTTCAGCCAGCACTAGGGGAATAATGTTATAAGACTTCGACAATGGCAGAATGAGTTCACATGTTTCAATGGGTATGAAAGTGGTTCCGTTCGAAACAAGAAAACAACCCACTATGCATAAGGCAAGTGCGTACTGGGTAGGCCTATGAAGAGCTAGTGATTTTCCCCCTTCCCTTAAGAAAAATGAAGCTAGTTTTAGAATATCAATGGAGTTTTCATAGATATATGAAGAAGTTTCCCTAGGCGAAAGTTCAAAGAGAGAAGAAAAGGTTTGGAAGTAACCTCGACGAATGGTAGGAAAGATGAAAGGACCATTAACAGAGATATTCGATAAGGCACAAAACTTTTCAAATAAATGACATACCTCTTCACAGTTGAAGCGAAACACATGAAGATCAGAGTCCCAGAAGTGGATCACAGAATTGAAAAGTTTGTCTTCAAGCTTTACATGACAGAGAAAGAACCACGAAGTCAAGCCGAATCGTGTGAACACCTTCTTGTCTTCTGCCTGCATTCTTGCTACGAATAGGTTGATGATCAACTTGAGAGCTTCCATTGTGTTTAGTGTGATGAAAGTGAGCATAGAGGTATGTTTTTATAGTTTTTTGGCAAAGAAATTGAGTTTGAGGCGAAGTAGAACACTCAAAAAGTTAAAAAACGTCAAAATATTCAAAAAATGAGAACCAGGGTCGATGACCATCCCCCAAAGAACGGCCAACCGTCCCCTAGGGACGGCCAACCGTCCATGGAGGGATGGTCAACCATCCCTGATCCCAATTTTTGCCTAATTTTGACTTTTCGCTCAATTTTTGTCAGTGTTGACATATTTTCATGTTAGAATTGAACCAAAAAGCAATTGAAACATATTTTTATTCTCATTAGGATATAATTACATGCTAATCAGGGTTTTTAGTGCATACATAGAGAAAACAATACATAGAAAAACCCTAAGCAGGCCTCCTATAGGCCTAATAGTACAAAATCATCTCCGCCGGGATGATTTCCTCGTTCCTTGTGAACCCGATGCCTCGTGATCCCCTCTCGATCCATGGTGCTCTTGTGAAGGCTGGCTCGAAGCCTGAAAACCCAAAGCTTAGGTGAGATTGGTGAAGAATGAAATCATCTCGGTGATTGAAAGAGTAGAGTGAAAGTTATTTGTGCAGCTATGTTCGCATTATGTGCATCAAGCCCATGCTTTGAAGTTCCCTAGTAAATGATGCACTATATGCCAACCACTCCTCAGTGTATGATACAGGCACCTTAAAGGTCGAAAGATTCAACATTTTAGGAGAGAGAAAGCTATATATAATAAAGGGTGAAAGTATGACGATTACCGAAATATAAGAAGGATCAATATGTGGGTATTCATTATAAGGCACTCGAGTGATTGGTCTTTGAACAAAGCTGTCATCCTCAATGACTTGCACTTGCCAATGGACAGGCGGCAAATAAGGAGCAGAGGATGAAGGCTCGCCCTCATTAGCTGTAGGATGGGAAGCATGTCCTCGGGCTCGACGACCCTGCCAAACAAAGAGAAGTTGAGGGCTCAGGTGGCCGTCCACCAAGGGGCGGCTGGCCATCCACCTTGGACGGTTGGCCATCCTTGAGTGGATGGTCATCCATTCTTGATGCCAAATGTTGACTTTTTAAGCCCATTAGGCCCAATTTTGATTATTTTGGCCTATTTTGACCAATTTTGACTCATTTCCTTTCAATTTTTGATTTAGGAAAATACATTTGATTGAGATTGAATGATATTTGATGAGTTGATAAGAAATAAAGAGGAATTGATGCATACAAAGATAGATTTGAGCAATTGTGAATAGGAAAGTTCACATAAAATGATGAGTGTTTTTGGTTGAAAACCATGAGATATAGGAATGAATGAATGAGAAGATTATGTAAACAAGTTATTAATCATGAAATGATTATGAATATATGATGAGATTATGAGACCCACAAAGAGGATTGTGAAAGTAAGTGAACCCATGAAGGGTGGCAAATGAGAAAAGCCCATTTTGGAAGCCCAAATCCATAAGACTTTGTGAAATGCATGAGTTCTTGATGAAATATACATGAAATGTATATAATAATGACATCAATGATGTTAAGATATGATATGGTGATTGGAAATGAAATTTCCAAAAGGATTGAAAATCCTTGAGATAATTAGAAACGAAATTTCTAGGTTGAGTTGAAAACTCTCAAAGTTTTGTGATGATTGGAAATGAAATTTCCAAAAAAGGTCGAAGATCCTTGAGATAATTAGAAATGAAATATCTAGGTTGAGTTGAAAACTCTCAAAGTTTTAAGATATTTAGAAATGAAATTTCCAAAAGGATTGAAAATCCTTGATATGATTAGAAATAAAATTTCTAGAATGAGTCGAAGACTCCTAAGTTTTTAATGAGATAATTGGAAATGAAATTTCCAAAAGGATTGAAAATCCTTAAGATAACTAGAAATGAAATTTCGAGAAGATTCCCAAGTTTTAAGATAATTGGAAATGAAATTTCCAAAAGAATTGAGAATCCTTGAGATAACTAGAAGTGAGACTTCTAAGAAGAGAGGTTTTGATAGTTAAATAATTGGTTCGATTATCCCTATTTTGTTGTGGCAAAAATGGGATGTCTCTTTTTTCGTTGATATTCACTGGCGAAGCCATGAACATCAACGATGGGCTTCTGTACACATCCATTTTTTACAATGAGTATGGTCATTAATGGTTGCCTGTGATTAGAGGTGAAATAAGGTGTTAAAATCCTAAGTTCCCAGTTTTACCCTTTGTGGGTAATTAGATAGAGGTCTTTATCGTATGTAGGTTTTTAGGTCAGATTGAGTTGATTCTTTTTGTATTTAGTTTTTAGAGAGTCTAGGAACATCCCTGCAAAATCCTATGGCATTCTGAGCCGACTTGATAGAAAATAAGGTCTTTTGTGACTTGAAGGGCAGTACTGTCTTTTGAATCATAAAAGCCCTGAATGACTGTCAATCTTATCTCGAATAGTATTGAGGCTTTGGCATAAATATTTAAAGTGTGTTTGGTAGCTAAGTTGATCAGTGGCAAGATCTGTGGAGCCTTCTGGCTCATGATTGGCTCTTAAGGCTCAAAAGGCCCTTTCAAGCCCAGATTAGGGTTTCGACCGGAAACGACCGGGATTCGATATTTTTATCAAACCAAAGCCTTCAAAGGCTTCAAAACACTTTTCTAAAACATTTTAAAACTTGTTTCAAGAAGAAGAAATGATTTCGAAAGCAATCGGTTAGCAAATTTCAAAACCCTAATTTGGGCCCGGCAGGCCCTCAACAGCTAATCGGTCGACTTTTCCTAAAACTTTGACCTTAGTCAATGCATTTTCACTTCAAATACTTCTTAAAACATGGAGAATCGAATCACGATCATTTTGGCGCTTGAATCGTCAAATTTGGACTTAAAACGGGCCCGAAAAGCCGAAACCGGGTCGAAACGGGCTGAGATAGGCCCACATAGTCCAAAAATGGCATGAAGGATGGATGACCGTCCACCAAGGGACGGCCAACCGTCCATGAAGGATGGCCAACCGTCCCAAGGTGGATGGTTGTCGATTTTTTCAGCCTATTTTGTTAAATTCCACAGTTTTTTTCCTGCCAGGACTCTTCCAAGCCCTGCCATTTGTCCAGTTCGGCCATGGGGACTTTGGGATGAGTTCAAACACCTTGGAAGACTGGTTTAGAGCCCTTGGATCATTCCTAAGAGATTTAAACTCAGCATTGATCAAACTCAGGCCTCCCTATAAATAGAGGGCTCTGAAATCAGTTTTAACACACAGAATAAGCTTTAGAGAGCTAGCTTGGAGAGTAGAGGCTTGAGCAATTGTACAAACTTCCCCCATAGCACTCTAGCTTAATTTTTAAAGTCCTTGAGGTCCTTGGAGTCCTTGGAGCTTGAGGAGAAGGCTTGGAGCAAGAGGGAAGGAAGCAAAGAGGTTAGTAGAGTTTGTAGTTTATTTAAACTTTTGCATTCTTCTTCTTCTTCTTCTTCTTCTTCTATGATCATGCTAGATAAGGTTTTTTCTTATTTTTTTAAGTATGCATAGGATTTAGTTCATTATTAGCATGCATGCATAGGATTTAGTTCATTGTTAGTATGCATGATAGGTTTATTTATTAGTATGCATGATAGAGATTAGTTTAATAATACATGGAATATATGCATATTTCTTATCTTCTATTATTATACTATATTAGGATTGAGTGTTTAGGATTAGGTGTTCATATTTAGAATCTCTTTTAGTATGCATGATAGGATTTTCAATGTATAGGAATGCATGTTTAAGTCCTTTATATTAGGTTGTTAATCTATTCAAGTTTAGTATTAACATTATTCTCATCATAGTTTATTTTTGTTATCACTTGGAATGTTTGATTGATATACAAAATGTGTTCGAGGAAGCATGCAAAGGTGAGTCCCTTCCCTTGTGATTAAATGAATTATGAGAAGTATGATTATGATGCTATGTCTTGATGATAGTTTTAGTATGCATATTAGGTTGCATTTAGTGCATTTTATTACCATTTTTATTCATTATTTTAGGGTTTCAAGTACACTTCAAGACTACTTTCAAATCTGTCCATTGATTTAAAGTGGCTTTAAAGTGTATTAAAACTCATTTTTAGGCCCAAATTAACTTAGAAACATGTCTAGGTTCACATAGACAATTTAGATTGCATTTAGGACATTTTTCATGCATTGTTTGCATTTGTTTATTGCATTTTTGTGTATTTTCTAGAAATTCTAGCATGCATTGTTTAGTGTTTTAGGTGGTTAGACTAACTTAGGATTAGCTAGAAACCCTAGGATTAGGGGGATCATTTGATCCCACTTAGGATTCTTCTTTGTTGTAAGAATTACACTAGATTTAGGATTCTAGCGAATTTAGGATCCTATCTTTGAGATAATTTCCAAAATTGATATTTTATCAAAATTAATCCACACTTAATTGAATCCCAATGAAATTGGAACTCTGAGTTTGATTTGGAATGAAATTTCACCCTTTCAAAGGATTTGATTTGGAATAAAATTCCCACTTTTAAAAGAATTATGATTTGATAAGAATTGTGTTTCAAAAGGAATTCTAAGTTCATTGGGAATCTACTAATTGATGAATTATTTTCTAAAAAGAATTTCAAACTAATAAAAACTCTCGAAGATAGAGTCTTGAATGAGATAGAATGCTAATGATAGTGTAGTTCATTACAATAGGAGAATCCTAGGGTAATCGAACTACGTGGACTTTGATCTTTATCAAGAAATTGATAAGGTACGTAGGTAATCAATAGGATGCAAGTCCAATCTTAGGTTGACTTCTAGTCTCCTAAGATCCTTAGGATTGTGTATACTTTTGTACTATATATTATTATTATTATTATATATTATCATTCATATTTTGTGGTTGATTAGATATGTTAGGATTGTTTTGAAAAGATTTTGATAAAGCCCAAACTTAATTAGGAGACCTTTAATTAGGGCAAGGTGGGTGCCTACAAGGAGCTCCTTGGAACCTTCCCACAACGTAACCTAGCCCCCGAATCCAACTTTGATTCAAAAGACCATGCTTTTTCCAAAATATGGGGTCAATGGTTTTATTGAAAATAAAACTCTTTTTTGTGGTTTCCTTGTTCCCTAAAAATAAGGTCGCGACTCCTAGTTTTTTTACAAACTCTCATCCTTTTTCAAAATCCCAATCTTGAGTTGATAATAGAGAAGGATAAATGTGGATCCTTTCAAATAAACCGTAATATTCCCCGCCTACGGCGTCAAAATTTTGATCGTCTGGGAACAAGGAAGATTATTCCTTGTTAATGATCAAGATTAATATATTTATAAAACCGTGTGTTTGTTAATCTCAATTTAATTGCGATTGGTGAGCACGGGTGTCGAACCACCGGGAAATATGTAGATTTAAAATGAAAAACTATTAGATTTAATTAAAGTGAAAGAATATTGTCAATTTAATTTGGTAGTGAAAAGAGTTTCAATTGGGTTGAAGCGAAAATGCTGAATTTAATTAAGTTGATTTATAAAGCGATTGATTAATGGAATGAGCGGAACTTGGGTGAGAAGTCCATTGAATATCAAATATGCAATTTAGTTATAAAATCCACGATATAGTAATTATGTATGGTAGTGCATCCAACTACAAGAAGGAATCCCCAAAAAGATGATGAATAACAGGACCAGCAGGTTTATCCTTGAAAAGGAATGGAATATCACTATCCACCTTAAATGGGGATAAAGCATGCTAGTTTGTTATTCATCCCAATAAGTACCATTGCATAATTATATAATTGCAATCACAGATATACAATTATATTATATTATATTTAGCAATAGTGTGCAACTATGCAATCACATAATACAAATAAAGGGATGTTTATAAACTAGAAATGCATAAAGAATCCAACTACATCCTCACCCAAGCTTGGAGTATTAGCTACACATCAATGGAGGAGAATATCCTTTATTCATGACAAGCTCTAAGGGGTCACTGGATGGGAAAGTAAAATAAAGCAGAAAGTAAATAACTGAAGTAAATAAAAAAAAAGTGACTGAAAGAAATAAAGAAAGTGGCGTTAGTAAATAAAGAAAATG
>JAESVK010069476.1:24495-47307 GCA_017140935.1 Hamamelis virginiana
ATGGCGTAAGTAAATAAAGAAAATGGCTTAAATAAATAAAGAAAATGACAGTAAAAGTAAAGAACAATTCTCAAGTGAGAATTGAGCCATGTATAAAAGGAATATTGCAGAAATTAAAGACTGAATAAGTAAATAACAATTCTCAAATGAGAATTGAGCCATGCATTAAAGGAAAAATTACAGAAAAGTAAATTACAGAATAAAAAGTAGAAGTGAACTGTAAGATGAAATCTATTAAAATTGACAGAGTAATGATTCAGAGCAGAAGTCTTGAACCCTCTAAAAGTCACATTGAGCCTTGTATTTATAGGCTGGAATTACAAATGACTAAAATACCCTTGAAATATCTCAAAATATCAAGAACAGCCCACAGCCGCCTCATGTCTATCGATAGCGAAGTTTGGCTATCGATAGAACTTCTATCGATAGTTATGTTGGCTTTTGCTTTGAAAATGCAGAAATTCTTCTGCAGCCTTTCGCACCTCATCGCCTATCGCTGATCTTGTACGAAATGTGTATCATTTGTGACGATAAGCAAGACTCTATGAGTGACGGCTTCGCATTTATATAATCTGCACAATTTTCTTAAAAGAGAATTTAATAAAGTTATACATAATTTATACAAAACAGAATATTATTATGCAATTATTTATATAAGAGAGCACAGTAATACCATAGTTTGAAGGCATGATTGTGATACAATCATGATTTCCACATTAGTTGAAAAACTATACCTTTATAAAACATCAAATGGAATTTTATGTAATTAAAGGGTTTAATACATAAAGTATCTTGTTTTTAAAGGGACTAGTGGGAGCAGGAAAGTCATCAATTATTTTCTTTATAAGTACATACTTTAAATACTAACGTAGTATTGAGAATTCCATAATTGTTATAGGAATTCAAATCTCTTCAAAATTGGTTTTGGAAAGAATTTTATATGAGCTAGATATTTGGGAAATATGAGACTCATATAATAATAAAAGTATGTACTCACATCAATATCACAAAAATGCTGCAAACAGTTATTATCAGATATTGATAATTGATTCAGAATAGTGATTCAGAATAGAAACAAGTATATTCTTAAAGGGAGTTTAAGAATGAGATACTTGCATATAAAGAAATTATAAAATTAGCCATTTACAGATTGCCTAAAAGAATGTCTAGTATACATTGTTTTCTTTTGAAAGCATAGGTCTCATTTACTAGGACATCAGAGTTGGCAGCGAAATACTATTATTGAAAATAATAAAATGCAAAAGGAGTTTTGTATAAATCTACTTTGCCTTAATACCTGTGTGTGTTAGAAGCCTTGTCTTACGAAGACTAGTATACGATGCTATGGTGATTGGCTTTAGTGCAAGTAGGAGATTGTTAGAAGTATACCCTAAAACCAATCCTAATGGGTATATTAATTTCATATTACAAATAATTGGAAGGTATAACTTATCTTATATGTATAAACATATATATATGATAAGGTCCATGAATAAATGATAAGATAAATATGCATCTCAAGGTGTTGAGATAGAGAGACTGATATTTCTCGTACACATTTATTCTAAAAGAGTTCCTACTCAAAGGTTTATTAAAGTGGATATTTAATTAACCGTTTAAAGAGTAGCACAGATTTAAACTAACTCCTATGGAGGATAGGTAGTCTTTCCTATCAGTGTAGTGACACTTAGGTTAATCTGTGGGTGCATATTAGAGAATATGTACACTGAACATGATCTACAAAGAATGTTCCTATGGTAGTTCTGTCAAAGGAATATTCTAATGTTACGTCCATTTATTTGGTAGTCCTTAGACCTGAGATACCATAGCTGTCTTATGCATAGGTTGCTAGAGTTTAATAGTATCTTGTACAGCCTTATCCATAAGGTTGTAATCGGTGCTTATTGGCTCTAATGAGTTATGCATGAAGATGGATGAGTGTGCGATAAGGAATCATCACCCTCAGTTGTTGAGAGAGAATGTCAGGATTAGTTCACAAAGATAATTCTCAAAGGGAACCTCTGGCCAGAGTGATAGGTAAACAGTGAAAAGAGTTTCACTGCGATTGCCTTATTGAGATTATATTTTGTGGGACAGATATCAAGTTGTTAAGATATGGTTTGACTAATAACCATACCTATTATCTTAACAGTGACATTAGGGGATGAAGGATTAAGTAACATGAAGGGTTCACATAATTCTGCTATTCACCTAAACCTATGGTACGTCATGATATGTTGCTAGATGTCACTCATGACCAGTGAAAGCCTATTGATAAAGTGTTATCAATGAGGGAAAAATTGGAATCGTTCCAATTGAACCTTAAAATAGAAAGTTTCTATTTCAGGAGACATAGAGATGTCCCTGTCCACTGCTAGGTTAGGGTGAACTCGATGGGTCACACACAAACAAGGACATAAGTGAGTCTGTTGAATTACGAGAGTGGGGAATTTCTTAATTAATAATTAAACATGAGCCTTATTATTAATGGTTAATAATTAAGGAGTTTAATATTAATTAGAAATAACATTAAATAGAAACCTTAAGTGGTTCTCTATATATATGAGGTTATGGTCAATGCTAGCACTAAGTCATCATTAACCTAATTAGAAGGAGGCAATTTTAGAGGAAAAGAAAGCTAGGGCCGCCCCTCTCTCTCTCTAAAACCGTGAGCCTCCCTCTCCCCTCTCCAAGCTTACCTCTTCCTAGTTTGAGAAGTGCAATGTGTTCTTGAGGTCTTGTGTTCGTGTGGACTTCATCGGAGGCTTCATACCTTTGGAGCTCGAAGAAAACTACATCGAAAGGCACATTCAAGTAAGGTTTATTTATGTTGTTAAATATTCAATCTTGTATGTTTATATATATATGGTTCCATGCTTGTATGTAACCTAGAAGGATTTCGATGAATGGATTCAAAATTTTAAATGTTATTCATTGTCTTCCGCTGCGAATCCTCCTTGTTGATCGATTTCCTTTCAAATTTACCTTCCTCTCTTCAATTCATAGTGGCCGTTAATTGGCCAACCTGAGTCTCAAGCTTAGCTATGGATTGTGAGTGGGAATGGAGGAGTTGGTTGGTTGCTTGGTTGTTTGTTTCCATACTTTTCAAAGTACTCAACACTTGCTCCTCAAACCCTGGGGTTCTTGGGGTCGGTTGGGGTTGAGGTGCTTGCACGGTTTGTGGTGGAGGATGGTAAGTCGGCTGTGATTAAGGTGCAATGGTACCTTGAGGTTGATACTGACTTTGGAGGTGGAGAGGCCTATAAGGTGCAACCGTGCCCTGATTCCCTCCTTGGTAATTGGGTCTTACAGGTTGTGGGTTCTGGACACTAGGTCTGGGTCGTCAGCACTCATAGATATTGCCAGTGCAGTTTGTCAGTACCAAATCCCCATCAAGAAAAAGGACCTAGGGACACCTACCATTCCATTTTTCCTAGGAAATCATTATGTAGATAGAGCCTTGGTGGATTATGGGGCAAGTGTGAACATTCTTCCATACTCGGTGTATGCAAAGATGGACTTGGGAGAGCTTAAGCCAACACCTACCGTTTTGCAGTTTGCTGATAGGTCAACCAAGGTGCCTAGGGGAGTTTTACATGATGTGCTTGTCATGATAGAATCATTCATCTTCCCTACGGATTTCATTGTCTTGGACATGGAACCCGCTGATAGCAATATACCACAAATTCCTGTAATCATAGGTCGACCATTGTTAGTGACCGCAAGTGCAGTTCTTCACTGCAAGACTGGAATTATGGAGGTGTCATTTGGTAATTTGAAGGCCAAGCTGCAAGTTTACCATGCGGCTAACCATCCTCATCACTTTGAAGAATGTTCATTCATTGATGTCATTGATGAACTTGTAGAGGAATCCCTACCATTTATTCTCACTGAGGACCCTTTAGAGGCATGCCTTACCTATTTTGATACCGACAGCTATGACTGTTGTGGCACCAAATTGTGTTTATTTTCTAGTCTTTTCTTTCCTTTTTAATTATCTTTTACTTATATAATTGTTAGGATTATGTGTTTTTATGTTTTCCTGTGTTTTTGTCTCCTGCAGGTTAAGCGACCTCTTTTTCTCGTCTTTTATGAGTCGTTTGATGCCAAATGAAGCCATGAGATCCGCTCTTGTGACTTAAAGCTCTCAAATCAACCTTTATTGGTGGAAGAATCGTTTGGATGCATGCATTTTCTGCATTTGGGAGCTAAAAAGAAAGATTTTTCAAGTTGGAGAATCTATTACCGGTAATGGAAATTGATTATCAGTAATAGATTGTAGATTTCTTCAATTCAGGATGCAATGCAGATTATTACCGGTAATGGATTTTCATTACCGGTAATAGATTTCGCGAACCCATTTTCTACCGTGTTTTTGCAGCTCAAGCTAGGGGCTTTTTGGGGTTTTTGTCCCTCATGTCTTGTAACCCTCAAGAGGGGTATTTAAGCCTAAGTTTGAAGCTGAGGAGGGGTTCTCTAGTTGTTCTTAGATTAGTTCTTAGTTAGTCTCTTAGTTTATCCTAAGTTTTTATATGTTTTTGATGTTTTCTTTGTAGTTTAGGTTCGTTTTCATTCAATCTCTTGTTGTTCATCCTTTGTAAGCTTAGTCTAGGTTATTTGTACTCTTTTAATCTCAAGTTGTAAGCCATATTTAAGTTTATTAATCTAGTGATAGCATTTATTACTTGTTCTTGGCATTTATTACTCTTGTTTTGTGCATTTTCTTGCATTTCATGGCTAGCTGAACATTAAAGGTGGATTCTATGGTGGAATCCCTCTTCAAACCCTAGGTAAGTGTATTTCTCTCATTTCAAAAGCTTCAATGTCAAATAGAATGTTGTTTTCCCACTCTCTCATCTTATGAACCCTTGTAGATTCATATCCATGATCTAAATACAACCAGTAAGTTGTTGTGTTTAGATTGATGAGCACATATGCATTCTACTTGTTTGTGAAAATGCCAATGAGAGTGGAGAACTACATTCCATCTTTTGTCTCTCCATTTATGAACTCATATTATTAAATCCTCCGTTCAAGACCATAGCTCAAATGGATTCTTGAGTGTGTGCTGTAAGAGAAAGCATTTACCATAGGTTTGGAAGGAATGAAACCATAGGATCCATCTTCTTTACTTTACAAAGTTTTTCATACTAAACTTGCAATTAAATTGGCACAAATCACTTTCAACAACCAACCCATATTTTACAGTTTTGTTTATATTCATTGGATAGCATGACCTAAAAATCACTAGAACCTATTCCACTCCCTGTGGTTATGACCTATGAACTCCCTAGTTTATTGCTTGACGACCATTAGACTCCTACGCTTGGGAATCTCCTGCGTACCTCATTTTCACGTTCAAGCAATGACATCGACTCAGCCATTGAAGAAGTTAACCAAATTTTGGAGTCATTCCAGAGTATAGGTAGCCTAACTTGGATTCCTAAGCCAGAACCCTTACCCCCTGTGGCCAGTGTACCTATGCCCAGCTCTTTGGAGTTACCTCCCACACTTGAGCTCAAGCCCTTGCCAGCTCATCTTAAGTACATGTTCTTAGGGCCTAGTGACACTCTCCCAGTGACCACTGCCTCAGATTTGAATAGTCTACAAGAAAAAGCCCTTATGGATACCTTGAGAAAGTATAGGGAAGTTATAGGGTGGTCTGTGGCAGATTTGAAAGGGATAGACCCATCTATTTGCATGCATAGGATTCATTTAGAAGAGGGAGTTAGGCCATCGAGAGAAATACAGAGAAAACTCAATCCAAATATGAAGGAAGTAGTGAAGAAGGAAGTGCTCAAATTGTTGGATGCGGGTATCATATACCCCATCTCAGACAGTGAGTGGGTAGCTCATACCCAAGTTGTTCCGAAAAAGTCTGGAATCACAGTGGTGGCCAATGATCAGGTATTCTAGTCCCAACTAGAGCCACCACTGGATGGAGAGTGTGTATAGACTATAGGAAGCTGAATTCCAAGACTAGGAAGACCATTTCCTACTCCCATACATTGATCAGATTCTTGAGAAATTAGCGGGTCAGAGCTATTATTGTTTCTTAGATGTTTATTCTGGATATAACCAGATAGCAATATACCCAAAAGATCAGGAAAATACTACTTTCACATGCCCTTTTGGCACTTTTGCCTTTAGGCGCATGTCCTTTGGGCTGTGTAATGCGCCAAGTACATTCCAGCAATGTATGACGGCCATTTTTTCTAATATGATAGGTGAATTCTTGGAAGTATTCATGGATGATTTTTCTGTATTTGGATCCACATTTGATGAGTGCCTTTCTCACTTAGATAAGGTTTTGAAAAGATGTTGTGAGAAAAACTTAGTGCTGAGTTGGGAGAACAGCCACTTCACGGTCCAGGAAGGGATAGTGTTAGGACATGTTGTGTCAAAGAGAGGTATTGAAGTGGACAGAGCCAAAGTTGAGTTGATAGCAAAGTTACCTCCCCCAACCACTGTCAAACAAGTCCGATAATTTCTAGGGCATGCGAGCTTCTATAGGCGATTCATCAAGGATTTTAGCAAAATCGCTAAGCCCATGTGTAATTTGTTGGCCAAAGATGTGCCCTTTGTTTTTGACAAGGAGTGCATGGAAGCATTTGAGAGACTTCGCTCATCTTTGAGCACTGCCCCAATCATGCAAACACCCAATTGGTCCCTTCCATTTGAGGTTATGTGTGATGCCTCAAATTATGCGATTGGGGCGGTCCTAGGGCAGAAAGTAGGCAGAGTTTCCCATGTGATTTACTATGCTAGTAAGACACTTGTTGATGCTCATATCAATTACACCACAAATGAGAAAGAGCTTCTAACAGTGGTCTTTGCATTTGATAAGTTTAGGTCATATCTTCTTGCATCCAAGGTCATTGTTTATTCAGATCATGCTGCATTGAAATACCTCGTCTAAAAAAGAAATAAAACCTAGATTGATTAGGTTGATACTCTTGCTTCAAGAGTTTGATTTTGAAATCAGGGATAAGAAGGGATGTGAAAATGTAGTTGCTGATCATTTGTCAAGGATTTTGGTAGATCAATCTCTAGACACTGCACCCATTCATGATAGGTTCCCCGATGAGCAAATATTAACCATATCACACCACCACTTGCCTTGGTATGCCCATATTATCAATTATTTTGCCACGAGACTCATTCCATCGGATTGAGATAAGAATAGAAAAAATCGTTTCTTTGCACAAATTAAATCCTATTTTTGGGAGGATCCAATTCTTTTTAAATATTGTGCGGATCAAGTAATTCGTAGATGTGTCCCGGAAATTGAAGTGCAAGACATTTTGAAATTTTGTCATACCTTGGCATGTGGGGGTCATTTCAGTGGGAAAAAGACTGCTGCAAAAGTCTTGCAGTGTGGGTTTTACTGGCTACACTTTTTAGAGATGCCTTAGAATTTTGCAAGACTTGTGAGAACTGCCAAAAGATGGGGACTATTTCCAAAAGAGACATAATGCCCTTGAGCCCAATTCTAATAGTTGAAATTTTTGATGTGTGGGGCATCGATTTCATGGGACCATTCCCAGTCTCTCATGGTTTTGAATATATTTTGGTTGCTGTGGATTATGTTTCTAAATGGGTGGAAGCAGTGGCAACCAGGACCAATGACCACAAGGTTGTGGTGAAATTCTTGCAAGAAAATATTTTCTCTAGATTTAGGTTCCCTAGGGCAATTATAAGTGATGCAGGATCACATTTTAACAACAGGCCTTTTGCAGCACTGGTTGCAAAATACTTCATTACCCATAAGGTTGCAACCCCATACCATCCCAAGACCAGTGGTCAAGTAAAGGTGTCTAATATAGAAATTACGCACATTTTGGAGAAAACTATCAGGCCTGACCTAAAGGATTGGTCATTGGCTTGAATGATGCACTTTGGGTATATAGGACAACATATAAGACTCCTATTGGCATGTCGCCATATAGATTGGTGTTTGGGAAGCCATGCCACCTTCCAGTTGAATTGGAGCATAGAGCTTTATGGGCAATTAAAAAGTTCAATTTTTAAATGAATGAAGCAGGTTTGAATCGAAAACTGCAAATTAGTGAACTAGAAGAGATTCGCAGTGAAGCATATGAAAATTCCAAAATTTACAAAGAAAATATGAAAGAATTTCATGATAGTCACATCAATAGGAAATCTTTTGAACCAAATCAAAAGGTGTGGCTATTCAATTCCAAACTGCGTCTCTTTCCTGGTAAACTGAGATCCCGATGGGATGGCCCTTTTGTTGTTGTGAAGGTGTTTCCCCATGGAGCAGTTAAGATAAGAATCCTAAAAGGTGGAGCTCAATTCACTGTGAATGGTCAAAGGCTCAAGCATTTCATTGAAGGAATTACCAATGACAATATTCATGACGGTTTGGTGGTGGTTTCAATGTCCTTAAAGGACCCTGCCTATGAATTAAATTAGGACTCTGCAAGACGTCTGGCTGAAGACATAAAATTTAGCTCTGCTTGGGAGGAAACCCATGAGTTAGTTTGTTTTTCTTTTTAGTTTTTGGTTGTTTTTAGAGTTATATGTTAGGACCTTTGGGTTGGTGCTCCCTTAACATTGGGGGCAATGTTCCATTTAAGTTGGGGGATCATTTATTTCATTCATGACTATTCTTGTGTTGTGCCATTTGCAATTATTGTTGATTTTGAGCTTACTTGTGTAGTCATGGGTGAAAACCATTGCTTGTTTCGTTTAAAGCTTTCCGTTATAGTAATAATAAACATGTTTATTGGAATGGCTAGTTGATCAATTATGCTTGTATGATGCCTATACTTACTGATTTGTTGCTCTATTCTCTTTGAAAAGCTAGTTAGAATTGTCTTGAAAATGATCACATATACGAGCTTTAGTGAATTAATCATCGTGTTGATTGAGTAAGAGTTGAATCTTAAAAGAAGAGTGTAGATTTTGAACCCTTTATGCATGTTTTGAGCCATTGTTCTTATTTTGGGGAAAGTATATCTGCTCTATTATCTTGTTCAGCATATTTGGTTTCTTGCTTTGTGCTTATGCTTGCAATCGCTTTAATAAAAATTTGCATTTATGTACAAGTTAGTTGATCAATTAAGAACATTGTAGCATTTTTGAAAGATGATTTTAGGCCTTCGTTTGTGTTTGTATCCAGTTTTATTTCTTGTTTTTGGTTGTTATTTACCCTAGCACCCCATTTTGAGCCTAAACACCTACATATTTTTGTGCAAAACCTAGGTAACCTCGCAGTGTGTTTAGTTTTGGGTAGTGGGATTGTGTTGTCATCAGTCCATTCCAAATCATTTTATTGTTCTCCTTTCCATTCTTTTTTGTTGTACAGCCTGTTAAAAAAAAAAAGAATTCGAAAAGTATCAGAGAGTTTCACCTATCGATAGGTCCATAACCGCTATCGATAGGATCTTGAGAATTTCAAAAAAATATAAGGGCCCTGCGGCTGGGATCCTTCCCATTCCTGCCTTCTCCTTTTCCAAAAAAATGATTCATCCCGTTTATAACTGCCAGGACCCTTCAGTTTTCGCCCCTTCGCACTCCGGATTGACGACTACATAGACCCCATCTTCTATCCTAGGTTGTTATTCTGTTTAGTGTTTTTCGCATTTCTTTGAGATTATCTAGTGCTGTTTAGATACTTTTAGGGGTGGTTTTTGTTTTTGTTTTTAGGACTGTGGATTGTGGTGGATTGTAGTGGAGGTTGAGGGCAGAATTTGTGAATTTAGGGGTATATTTTCTGCTGTGTTGTGGTTTGGAACTGGTTGAGACGTACGTTGTTTATCTTGCGAGTATGAGCCGCCCCCGAAGATCCACCGCTGCATATTCTGAGTAGGGCAGGAGGTCTGCTATTGTTGACTCAAATTCTTATTCGGGCGAAGATGAATTCGTTGCACCACCTCCCCCACGCATGCCTCATCGCCGCGGCTCATCATCTAGAGCTCCTCGACCTGTTGATGAGGACTTTGCTGTGGAGGAGGATGAGTATGCTCATATTGGGGAAGAAACTGGTGAGGGCCCTAGGAGAGGGCTAGAGAGCTACGATTCACGGACTGAGCGGAGAGTTAGGATTACCAGTTAGAACGCCCAGAGAGCCGCCTATGAGACTACATTAAAGCGGAGGAAATTTAATGCGGAGAGATATGTTGACACCAGCCATATCTCAGTAGATCACTCTATTGTTGAGGTACTGAAGGCGCGAAAACTGAAAACCTGGATGGTTAGGGGCAGAAGGTACAAACCCTCTTTGGTTCGAGACTTCTATCTCTAGGTTCAGTTTCAGGACGACGAGCCAGAGATTCTGCAGGGTACAGTTCAGGGGAGCACAGTTCGCTTTAGCATAGACGACATTGCATATTATTTGGGCTGCCAGCGCCCTATTACAGAGAAGTTCATACTGTCCCACAATCGGTTTGCAGAGTTGACCCTCCAGGAGTGCATGAGTACTGCTTGTATCGACCCCAGCCTTGTCCTACAGAACTTCAACATGGGGAACATGCACACTACATACGGTTATGAATAAGATTCTGTACTCTAATTTACGGGCTCGAGGAACCGATTCAGATCTCCCTTTGGAGTCCGTGCAGCTTCTGATTGAGTTTATGGCCGATGGATATCGCTGCACTCATCTTCTCCGAGATTCGAGCTTACATCTCTTCTGTCTCACGAAGCAATATGCCGTACCCACAGATGATTACTTATTTTGTGCTGCGGGCAGGAGTTGATTCGGACGAGCAGCTACTTTGGGGCGAGGGCCCGATCACCCAGACCACCCTCACTAGGAGTGCAGCAGCGAGTTAGGCTGCTAGGAGATTGAGATCTACACCGGTTGCCCCCGCTCAACCCCAGGAGAGACTACCGCCAACTCCAGAGCCTAGTCATGTTCCTCAGCATATTCCTGCTGCCGCTATCCCCCTTATGAGCGATAGAGATTTCCTCAACCAAATTTGGTTGGGGCAGCAGTCGATGATAGCCACGCAGCAGACTCTGTTGACCGGACAACAACACATGAGTGAGACTCTGAGGCTACACTCGCGCCAAATGAGAGCGTTATGGAGGAGTCAGCAGGGTGAGATTTTATCAGATGCCGAGATGGCTTTATTTGCACAGTCCCCGCCCACTCATGTGCTGGCTGATGGTTAGGACGGTGATAACCCCGCAGAGAGCTGAGAGTTGTGATGGCTGGAGTTGGTGTTTTTACTGGACATTGATGTTTTTGTTGAATTTTGGTAAAAACTTTGGTTGTGTTGGGGGTGTTTATTTGGTTTTGGTTATGTCAGTTGTTTTTATTTTATTTTAGTTAGTTGGTTGAGAATGGTTATTGGATAGATACATTAACCACATGTGTTTAACCATTCTCACTTTGGAGTCATCTTTTCTTTTCAGTAACCTTGGTACATTTCAAGCTTTTAAAGTCTTTTTTGATTTCTTAATGCTACATTGTTCTCTCTTTTGATCAACAAAATTTTGTGCATGAATGGTTATAATTATCCCTGTGATTGTAAGAATGAGCGTTTCAATCTCCTATTCTCTTTGAGTATGTGCCTAACGTATGAGTGGACTTGTATGATTTCTGCATGTTATGGACAGATTAGTTCACCTTCCTCTCATGTGCGATTTTATTGCGAGTGACCACCTTGTGAGATTTTGAAATCAAAACTCGTCGATAGGATGAAACTCTAGCTTAATTTAATAGAGAAATTAATCTATTGAAGGTCAAATTGCACAAGCACAATTAAGGACATTCTTCTAGTTGATTGGAAATAATTTTGCAACAGTGAAGAACAGAGTGGTGCAATGCATGCATAAACTACATTAGCTTATCCATTCTACTGTTCATGCTCAGACTTAGTTTTAGTTTTCCCATTTCTTTTTAGTAGATTTAATTCTGCTTTACCTTTTACTTAATCGGTTGTTTTATATTGAAGTGTAGCTAGGGACTAGCAACATCTAAGTTGGGGGGTGTGATATATTGCTCGCAATCATAGGCCCTAACTTGATATCTGTTACCCCTATTTATGCTTTAATTATGGGGTAATCGATTAGGTTTTTACCTGAATAACTCACTGATGGTGTTTTCGATCTTATGGCAGGTTTTTGGCCCAAAGAAGTCCTGTTCGTATGCTTTTGTATGAAGCATGGACTGAGGAAAAACATGACAATGAGCTGAGGAAGCATTGGACATTGATTCAAGATGGATTGAAGCAGATTAGCTCACCTATCGATAGATGACTATGGGTATCGATAGGTGAGGGCCCCTATCAACAAATTTTTGGAATTCAGTCAAGATCTATTGATAGGCACTTTCACCTATCTATAGTTGAAAGTTGCTGCACTTTTATTTCTTGGACTCAAAGACACACCTATCGAGGCACTATGACCGCTATCGATAGGTGCTAAGTGCTGACCAAGGGTGATTTCCATATTCGAGTTCTCTATCGATAGGAGTTCATCACCTATCGATAGATGTTCTTGTTGTGCCAGGGCGATTTTCACTTTTCGAGTTCTTTATCGATAGGTGGATGACCGCTATCGATAGAGAACCCCTGCATTCGACTAATTTGAGACATTTTCTTGTAAATAATTGGTATTTGAGGGGTATTTTGGTCTTTTCACCCCCTAGGGTTTGGCCAGACTATAAATAGAAAGTTTTTAGAGAGAGAGAGCAGCTTTTTTTTGGAAAGTTTCCTTTTTTGGTATTTGAGAGCAGCTTTTTGGAAAGTTTTTAGAGAGAAAGTGAGCAGAATGATTTATTTGTATATTACTGATATAACTGTTGATATGAGATATATGTTGAGTTGATATACTATGAAATGTATGCACGAATTGACATACATGAATTGTTGATATGAGATATATGTCATATGTATTGCATGTAATAATTGCATCTGGCATGAGACACGGTTACATGTGAAATATATTGCATAGAAAATCATATGCATTTATGATTATTTTTGTAACTGTGGAAACGAGGAGTTGAGATACCACCGATGGACAAAAGATCCTGGAAACAGTTACTGCACTAATATATCACCCTTACTAAAAACAGTACGTAAATCCTCTTGTCAATGAGTGACAATCGCGGTAGGTCCTAAAAAGGCGGGGACTAAGTGATATACATCCTAAAAAGGCGGGGATGCTGTTGTGATAGATGATTGAAAATTATTGAGAATGGTTAAAATGAGGTAGCCATCTATTGTAGTGAAATAGTGAATCCTAAAATAAGGTTACCATCAGTGTGAATGGATGATGTTTTGCAGGAAAAGCAGAACAGAGAAAACGACAGGTATGAATGCATGAGCATTGCATCTGTCATATGCATAAAGCATGCATGTAGTGTAAAATTATTTATTGTGAAAAAGTGATGGATATATTCTGTAATATATATAAATGAATTACAGATATGATGATTTATTTATGTGATATTTGGCTGATGATAAAATTTGTTGACAGATATGAGAATGAGGAAGGATGTGAATATTTCTGAATGTGTTGAGAAAAGAAGATATTGTATTCTTGTAATATGATTTACATTAATAAAAAGGACTCACCGTGGACGTAGGCAATTTTGCCGAACCACGTAAATCTTGGTGTTCGTTTATTTTTCTGCTATGTGTTTTCTTTAAGATGATAACACATTATCAGCATGAGACTCTATCCAGCTCAGTAAACTAAATGGATGTTTCTGGAATTCGAGTACATTACGGGACTGTACTCATGATACAAACTAGTACTCAGCGCTATCTTTAATTTTTGAGATGTTGAAAAATTATTTAAAGACTTCCGCACGCATATTTTGAAAAACTGTGTTACTTTTAAAAGAAATTACTCAAAAGATAAGCGCTTGGTGTTTTATGTCACTGTGGCATTTCCGCATAGGGGTTACCCTGTGTCGGGTGTTACACTAAGTGGTGGTTAATATGATATTTCTGAGTACATGCATCAATAAATAAATCATGATTTAAGATGCTTATCTTATGGATAGATTATAGAAATAAGTTAGTTCATTATTTCTTATTCTGATTTCTAGCTACTTAGTTCTTTTTTTTTTTTTTTTCACGGGTGATATGTGAATCTTTAAGTTGAATGAACTTTTAAGGTTCATCATTGATGGAGGTATAGTTGGAATAAAAATTTTATTTATTTATTTTTTGGAACATTTGATGATTTCATGTTCAACTTTAATGGTATACTTCCATATAAATTTTCTTTCCATAAATTTTTCTTTCTGTGTGTTAAAATAATTGTTTTAATTTGTTTTGTGAATCCTAACATTTTTTTTTTTTTTTAACAAAACTTGAGGGAAATGGGGGTAAAATGAGAAAGGAAAGTTAGGGAGAAGTTTAGCTATGGAGGTGGTGCCTGTGTGTGTTTATATATATATATATATAAACATTCCTGATACTTTGTTGAAATTTAGTTACTAGTAGGCTAAAGGTGGGCCTTAAACTTAGATTATGGGTCAAAAATCAATTTGGACTTTGTCCTTTTGGGCTTTTCACTTAAAGTAATATAATTGTTAAGCCCAAATCTAATATTTAGAAGATTTAACTTGTTTAGAATTTCTTTAACAGTTTGTTGTATTTTTTTTATAAAAATAAAAAATTTAAATTAATAATTATTATTATTATTATAATAATAATTTTTTTTTTTTTTATTTATTTTTTTTTTTTTGCTCTTGACATGATATAAATGCTCATTTTCCTTTATCCAAAATAAATGTTTAAATTTGTACAACATTTGTTTATATGCTTAGAATATTTCATTTAAATATGATAATGATTAATATAACCTTATGAATGGTTGAGTATGACTATTGAGCTTATGTAATGTGTCATGTGATTATATGAAATTACTTGAATACAATTATGAATCTAAGTCCATTTAATTTATTTATATGGATATAATTAGTTATTGTGTGAATCATAAATTCATATTGTAAAGCATTCATGCATGCATCACATGGTTTACTACTAACGAAATATTGACATGAATGTGATGTGGATCCAACCGGAGCTGTGTCTCCCAGTTAGTGCACTAATGTATTATTGCTTATATCACCCCTTGAAATAAGTAGTAATACATGCATGCCTTGTGATGGGTCTATGCGAAGGTTGAAGGGATGATTGTGATATCATCCAATGATAGCTTACGGCAGCATCATCAGGTTTGAAAACCTTAGCCAAGTGGAGGCAACCCGTACGGGACAATGTACTGTTTTGTAGGTAATGGGCAAAGATTAAGACAGGTATGATTGCATATACCTATCAATTATTACTTGTCATGGCATACATGTGCATGAATTGTATTTATCGTGTGGTATTTTGAGAATTGTATACTTGGGATATATGAGAAGTTTATAATTATTGTTAATATTGGAATATTAAATTTTGTGTCATATAATTGCTTGTGTATACATTTGAACTGATTTTGTGGTGAGGGTGGTGAGCGCATCTCACTCAGCCGTTTATTTGCTCACACTATCAAATTTCCATACGCATATCGAATTAGTTGGAGAGAGAGCGCACCCAAGTCTAGCAGCAACGTACCCTCCGGGACCCACATCATATATATATAGTTTAGGTTATCTCCTCCCCTCTTATGGAATCTTCTTCAGGCTGTATACTTGGAGTTATATCTACTGTTTATACTCTTTTATGTTAAACTTTGGTACTACATGTATCCTGAACTTCAATATGGTACGTTTACCGTATGATTTGTTTTACACTAAATTATTTTAATTATTAAGTTTTAGTTTTTAGAATGGTGAGCGTAGATTATTGTGGTATTAACTGTCACACCTTCGGGAAATTGTATTATCTTGGAGGGTGTTACATATAACTACAAGCCTGTTGCAGTAGCTAATTTTATTTTTAAAATCATTACCAAGATTTGATAGGTTAAGTCTTGTTGTTCCTAAGCTTGTCTCTTACTAGCAAAGTGATTTCATTAAGGGGAGAAGTATTTCAAATAATATTTCCATGGCTTCAGAATGTATCAATCTTTTGGATCTTAAATCTTATGAAGGTAATATTGGTTTAAAAATTGACGTCAAGAAGGCATTTGACACTATTGAATGGGATTTTTTGCTTTAAGTTCTTAAAGCTTTTAGCTTCTGTGATAAGCTTTTAAATTGGATTCTTTGCATTCTTCAATCTGCTAGGTTTTCCATAAAGTTAAATGGTTATCCGGTTGGGTTTTTTTTTTCTTACTTTCGAGGGGTTAGACAAGGAGATCCTCTCTCCCCATTTCTTTTTTGCATTGCTGAAGAAGTTTTAAGCAGACATAATCATCAGCTAGTGCTTCAAAAGAAGTTTTTTTTCCTAGAGGGACCACTGCCCCATCTCATTTACTTTATGTCGATGATGTCTTGGTTTTTTGCAGAGGAACTTTAAATTCTATTAAAAATGTTTTGAATCTTTTTGAGATTTATGGAAGCAATTCAAGGCAATTGATTAATAAAGATAAATCAAAGCTTATCCTGAGTTAATTTGCTAAATAGAAAGTTACTCGTGTAACACCCATCCGAGATTAACCCTAATCATGTGATGTTACATACACAAACATCTGGTGCGTATCTCTTAAAACCATTGATTTATATTTAACAAAATCTTAGAAATGTAGAAGTTTAAGAAATCAATGCGTTAAAAAATTTAGATAAACACAAGTACTAGCTGGTATCAAAGTACAGTCTCGTAATGTACTTAAACATAAACTTTATACAATACTAAATAGAAGTCTCTTATACAAAAGATTACAAACCATAGTATAAACTATACATCCAAGTATCGCGCAGCAAAAAGACATAAGAAATATCCATATCGTCAGCACAATTCCAGCAAACTTCATCATAATCTGTCTTTCAAGTCTCTGTGGGGGGGAATATGAGGGGTGAGCAAAACCACTATGCTCAGTGATGTTTTCTAACCTTTTCTACAATATAATTACCTTAAAAGATAGTAAGGTTCCCACATAACGATTTTATGCATATGACAGGTATATGATGTTATGCTTTATGCAATCATACCTGCCGCCTCTGTCCTGCTCAACACCTGCAAAACAGAAAATACTCTGATGCCTATCTTATTTTAGGATTCACCATCAACGACAACAGCATACCTTCACCCTAGGTGCTAGGGTATGTATACCACCTGGCTCTCTCTTGGCTCCCTGCCTTTTTAGAGCCAACCCCTACAATCCCACACCGGATTGTACTTGCTATAGTTAGCAAACGGTGGTATATTAGTGCACTAACTGTTTCCAGGATCTATAGTCCATTAGTCGTATCACCACCATCTCGTCACCCACGGAATGAAATCACCACAATTACATAATATGCATGACAGTTATATCAGTGATATGCATATGAATCATTTTGCTCACTCATTTGAGCCTCCACATCTAACTGTACCACATGCCATATGCCAATTTATTGTGCAATGAGTATGGCAAATATCACATGCATATATTTTATGCATAACAATTAACATGCCCCAAGTATACATCATGATATTCATAATAAACTGTAATAGCATGTTATAAGCTTTACTATTTTCTCATGCTTGAATTCAAAAGAGTCAAAATAATCATCTCGCAGTTCATAATATAACAGAATAATAAATTATTATTCCTAATTATGTTAATGTATTCTTATACACTAATTACATAGGTCAACACAGTCCCCTAAGCAATATAACCATTCACAAGGTTTACCCTAGGTTTATAGTATCCTTTTTTTTTTTCACAGACATCTCAACGGGCTTGTTTGAGTACCCTTAAATGCCTCAAAATTCCAACTTTATCGGTCTTAAAGCAACTAAAATTTCAAAAACTTGCTTTTTATTTCAAATAATTGAAATTACATAATGTAAGGTCTTCAAAAATATCCTAAAACAATATGGACTGTTTGAAGATAAATTTTAAACACGATATTATATTTCTAGTATATAAAACTTTGAAATTTGGGGTTTTTATTTGGATAAAATCTACCCAAATACTTTCCTAACTCAAACTTGGTCAAAATTTATTTTTAAATTTCCCAAAACATCTTATAATATGCCCACAAGAGTTTTTATTGAGCCTTTTTAAAAAACAAACACAAATAGTAATTTTTAATAAAGCCTAATATAAGCTTTTATCCAAAAAATTTAAATAAAATTATGGGAGTATGCTCAATACCAAATTTCCTTACCAAAAATACAAAAATATGTTTGTTAATAATAATAAATTAATTTGGGACATTTTTGGCTAAAAATACAAAGGATTTTAAAATCAAAAGTTTGGTCTAAAAAGCCCAAATTTTGAAATTTTCAAATTATTTTCTCAGGTTCCTAACACTACAAAGTACCTATCCCAATATATATTTATTTTTATTTTTATGAATTGTTCCACAAAATTTCAGCTCAAAATCAATGTTCACGAGCCCTCACTCTATAGGAGAGTGAAGCCCACTCGCGAGTACGATGCATACTGCATCCGTACTCTCCTTCTCCAAAATTTTCTATTTGTTTTGCCTATTTTTGCAAAAAATGTCAGGGGCCATAGCTCTCTCATATTTTATCCAAATTTGATGAAATTAGGTTCTAAAATTTTTTATATTCAAGATCTACAACATATCTAAAATTCAGAATATTTGGATAAAACCTCAATTTTTTATGAATTAATCTCTAGAACCCATAATTAATTCATATAAAATAAACTATTAGGAAAAAATATGGAACTTGGTCAGAAATTCTAATTTTCCATGAGGATTAAGGAAAAAATAGTTTCATGGTCCAAATGTGTGAGTAGCTAAGTAAATTAGTGTGACCAACCCCATGGCCACCATTAAAGCTTCTTCCTAGCTTTCGATCACCACACAATCACAACCAAACTAAGCCAAAACTTAATCAAAGCTTCTTTTAGGATTATTTTAGAACTAATACATGCCATAACAAACAACCATGCATCAATTTTAATCTACATTCAATGTACCCACGCTACAAATTATCAAGCTTCAAGCATGCAACACATAATTTAATTTCATGAAATTAATAGTTCAAATTCATCTCATAAGGATACAATATCATAGAAATGAGTAGGAACCTCACCCAATTAGAGTTGGAAAGGTTCAATTTTAAGCAATTTCCTTGAAATATCACTTTCTCTCTCTACAATTTCACTCTCTCTCTCCTACCCGAATCTCTCTCTCTCTCTCATCCTTTTCTTCTTCTTTTCTCTTCTTTCCCGTTCTCGTTAGCTGCTGGAGTTTTTCAGCAACTCCTTCTCTTCCTTTCTATATAGTTTTTACATAGCCACCTCATCCCATGAGGTGGCAACACACATGGCCACCTCACACCCACATTGGACAAGTGTCCACTACTAACATGAGGTGTCCCCCTTTCACGGTACCACGTGGCAGCCCCTAGTTGGCCCACTTGATTTATTTTGACATGTGTTTAATCACATGTGATGAGGGTCCATGCTAGTTCCCTACATCCCACAATCAAAGCCTCACATAAAGTGCCACTTATGCACTTATTATTTTATGTTCCCACATATTGTATCATGCCCAAAATTATTTATTTGGGGCATAATAATTTAGACATAAAATAAATATTACACAAAATAATCTAGCATAAAATAATAGGCAATTGCCAAATAAAATAATTAAAGTGAAAGTGTGTCACAACTCGACTTACTACAATTGCAAGTATAAAAGTTGAGAGTACAAATGGCTTGTTGATTTGCTTAGGTTATTTAAGACTGGATAAGGAATTTTGTTTGGTCTAATAGCATTGATAAAATAAAGACAGCTACTATGGCTTAGGATAAAGTCCGCTCTCCAATTCAAGAGTGAGGAATGGGTATTAGAAATGTTAAAGCTCTTTTCTAAGATATATGTAGATTCAAAATAAGCACTACACTTCTACTGCATTTTTTTCTTCTTCCATTTGGCATGGTCTTAAAGAGGCTCTTCATATTATTCTATTGCAATCTTTTTAGGTTGTGGGTGATGGTAAAATAATTAATTTGTGGCCAAAATGAATATTAAAGTTTCTCATGTGCTTAGAGAAGGTAACATGGTTGCTGACAAAGTTGCTAATAAAGTTGTCTATTAATTACTTCTCTCACTTAGTGGCCGGAATACAGATCTAGGGTTCTTCTCTTCTGAGTTCAAGAGGGATATTTCATGCTTACCTAATTATAGGCTTATAGTTTTATTATTATTATTATTTTGTGAGCTAGATTGTGACATTTATTAGTCACAAAGCTAGACCAGACCTTTTTACTTAATTTTCTTTGTTTGATTTATTCATTGTATATATCTTTTATTCTTTTCTTCTCTAATAATATTTGGGGTATATGGCACATAATTGAGAGGGGTTAGGGTGCCAACCAAGTTGGGATGCTAGTCTCAATCCTCTAGCTATATATGATGCCTTCCACCCTCTTTTTCTTGAAAAAAAAGGGCACTATTCCCATAACCCATTTGCCAATAACCCAAGTATACTCGGATCTAATTTTATTCTCACTCCAAATTCAATGATCAAGTTAGAGTCAATTAACATAATTCTAAGTTAAAATCTAACAAATTCTCCAACTTAATTAGCCATTAGTATGACGTCCACAATAATTGAATTAATGTTATTATTTTACATAAATTGCCACATCATTCATGTCATTATTTTCATACATTATAACGAAGGAATTTGATACGTGCAAGCTTAGGTGTTCCTACAGATGAGGGGAGAAGCATGAGATAAGGATAGTTATGATTTATTGTTATCTGATAGCTTTAGCATCTAGAGATAAGGATAGTGGGTAGTTACCTGATTAACTCTATCATCTATTTTTCAGTATGCATATCATGTTTAGCACCAGTATGCACGTTTCCCTTTAAGCATGCATTAGTTAGTTGTAAGGCTTATAAATAGCCAAGTCTTGGATAAATAAAAGGGTACTGAATTATCTACCAATCTGACTCTATTCTTCTATCTCAATTCTCTCTTCCTTTGTTCTTAATTTAACCCAACCTGATCGTAGCAGTGGTATCAGAGCTGCAAGATCTGATGGACACTCGTGGAAAAACCAACACCGAATTCCGCAATGAGGTTAGTGAAATCTTGGCTCGTCATGAGTCGAGTTTCGATCATTTGAATCACAACTTCAACCAAGTCAGTGTTGGCCTCCAATCGGTCCTTGCCGAATTGCAAGCACTACGACTTCCTCGCAACCACAACCATAACCCCGATATAGACGTTGTCAACCCATTTGCCCCTGGTGAAACCTCCCACACAAACCACCCCCCTTCCAACCTCAAATTAAAATTTCCCAAATTCACTGGTGTCGACCCCATAGGTTGGATATATCGAGCTGAACAGTATTTTGACTTCCAAAATGTTGTTCTCAATCAGCGAGTTCAACTCGCCTCATTCCATCTTGAGGGAATTGCCTTACAGTGGCATCGTTGGCTCACCAAATCCAAAGGACCCATAACTTGGGATGATTTTACGAAGGCCTTGCTACGTCGATTCGGACCCACTGAATTTGATGATCCATCTGAGGCCCTCACAAGGCTTAAGCAAACCACTACAGTTGATATTTATCAGGAAGAGTTTGAACGACTCTCCCAACTGATTGATGGTTTACCTGACAATTATTTGATTGGGTGCTTTATAGCAGGTCTCAAAGATGAAGTTCGGCTCGACGTTAAACTACAGAAACCCCGCACTTTATCTGATGCGATTGGCATGGCCCGACTCATTAAGGAGCGCAACACCTTATATAAGAAATCCACCATTTTTTTTCCGCTCATCCGTCCCCACCTTTACTACACAAAACCGAATTCCCACTGCCACTACTACTGCTGGTCTCCTTGGGCCATCACCACACCCAAACTTGAACACTTCCCATAATACCTCCTCTGCACCCTTTAAAAAAATCACAGGTCAGGAAGCCAAAGCACGTCAAGAAAAAGTCCTTTGTTACTATTGTGATGAAAAATACATACCCGGCCATCGATGTAGCAACCCCAAGCTTTTCATGATTGAAGATTTTCCAATCCCAGATGATCACCCTCTTGAACCAACCACGGCCGAGTCTGTTCCGGAAATCTCTTACCATGCAATAACCGGAACTACCCATCCTCAAACCATCCGAGTGCTCGGTAAATTACAAAATCGTGATGTAACAATGCTTATAGACAGAGGAAGCACGCACAACTTTATTGACCAGCATGTTGTTTCCAAATTTGGATTAAATGTTGTGCAAGAGAAATCGTTCCAAGTGATGGTGGCCAATCGAGAGAAAATTGATTGCACCGGTCAATGTTTAGCTCTCACTTTGATTGTTCAAGATCACCCCATCACCGCTGATTTCTATGTCTTACCTATAACAGCTTGTCAAGCAGTTTTAGGGGTCCAGTGGTTGGAAACGCTTGGGCCAATTGAGACAAATTATAGAGAGTTGACAATGAAATTTTACAACGACGGTATGACACATCAATTCCATGGTTTACGGCGTTCTGCACCCAAAGTCCTGAGTGATAAGCAATTGACTCATTTAGATGGCACAGGCTTGTTTTTGCAAATAACCCCATGTAATTTGCCCAGTACACCTACTGTTCACCACACCGAAATTGAACAAATTCTCACCAAATTCCACCAAGTCTTCTCTGAGCCCAATAACCTTCCACCAACGCCCAACCACGACCACCACATTCCCTTACAACAAATCATGGGCCAGTGAGTGTTAGACCATACCATTACCCCTACTACCAAAAGGCCGAAAAAGAAAAAATGGTCCGCGACTTCCTCACCTCGGGGTTGATTC
>JAESVK010069477.1:0-13439 GCA_017140935.1 Hamamelis virginiana
AACACGTGTGATCACATATTTAATCCACTAATTCGATGGCCCGATCGCCCGATAAATTAGTGAGTAAGTGTGATCACATGTTTAATCCACTAATTCGATAGCCTGATCGCCCGATAAATTAGTGAACAAGTGAGATCACATGTTTAATCCACTAATTCGATGGCCCTATCGCCCAATAATTTTGTGAACAAGTGGGATCACATATTTAATCCACTAATTTGATGGCCCGATCGCCCGATAAATTTGTGAACAAGTGAGTTCACATGTTTAATCCACTAATTCGATGGCCCCATCGCCCGATAAATTAGTGAGCAAGTGTGATCACAAGTTTAATCCACTAATTCAATGGCTCGATTGCCCGATAAATTAGTGACCAAGTGAGATCACATGTTTCATCCACTAATTCGATGGCCCGATCACCCGATAAATTAGTGAACAAGTGTAATAATATGTTTAATCAACTAATTCGATGGCCCCATCGCCTAATAAATTAGTGAGCAAGTGTAATCACATGTTTAATCAACTAATTCAATGGCCCGATCGCCCTATAAATTAGTAACCAAGTGAGATCACATGTTTAATCCACTAATTCTATGGCCCGATCGCCCGATAAATTAATTAACAGGTGTAATCACATGTTTAATCCACTAATTCGATGGCCCCATTGCCCGATAAATTAGTAAACAAGTGTGATCACATGTTTAATCCACTAATTCGATGGCCCGATCGCCCGATATATTAGTGAACAAGTGAGATGACTTGTTTAATCCACTAATTCGATGGCCCGATCGCCTGATATATTAGTGAACAAGTGAGATGACTTGTTTAATCCACTAATTCGATGGCCCGATCACCCGATAAATTTGTGAGCAAGTATGATCACATGCTTAATCCCCTAATTCGAAGGCCGAATCGCTCGATAAATTAGTGAAGAAGTGAGATCACATGTTTAATCCATTAATTCGATGACCCGATCTCCCGATAAATTGGTGAACAAGTGAGATCACATGTTTAATCCACTAATTCGATGGCCGGATTGCCCGATAAATTATTGAACAAGTGAGATCACTTGTTTATTCTATTAATTCGACGACCCGATCGCCCGATAAATTAGTGAACAAATGAGATCACATGTTTAATCCACTAATTCGATGGCCCGATCGCCCGATAAATTAGTGAGCAAGTGTGATCACATGTTTAATATACTAATTCGATGGCCCGATCGCTAGATAAATTAGTGAACAAGTGAGATCACATGTTTCATCCACCAATTCGATGGCCTGATCGCCCGAAAAATTAGTGAACAAGTGTGATCACATGTTTAATCCACTAATTCGATGGTTTGATCGCCCGATAAATTAGTAAATAAGTGTGATCACATGTTTAATCCACAACATATCAGATAATTGACACATGTCCCAATATATATTATTTTTTTAAATCATAAAACCACTTAATTTTTGGCACGTATGTTAAAAATTTAAAATTTTCATTATAAGGTCACATATTTCTTGCACATGTCTAATGATTTGAATTTTGATATAATAAAATAATACATAATAGTATATTTATGCCTTGTGTCTAACATATTAAATTTTTTTTACCAAAAATTATAATATGAATGACACATGTGATTACACAAATTAACATTATTTGAATTTAATTGATGTGAAAAATTGTATTCTTTTTTTATATTAGTGAACAATCAAACAACATATTTCTCTCAACTTCTCTACATTAAAATGTTTAAGTTGCCCTTCACTTGATTTTTACGATAGCTTTAATATAATTTCTGAAAAAAATTCTTTTTCCAATATTAATCACCTACTTACACAATTAAACTAAACTATTATTGTTTGTATGAATAATCGCCGGAAATATAGGGTCACCGGAGATGGAGAGTCGCTGGAGATGGAGTCTTGTGGGAGGTTGCCGGAGATGGAGGGTCACCGGAGATGGACTCTTGTGGGAGGACACTGGAGATGAAGTCTTGTTGGAGGTCGCCTGATATGGAGTCTTGTGGGTTACTCAAAGGTTAGTGTGAGAAGTCTACTACACTTGGTATTATTTTATTTAAATATATGCATACCCATGTGAGAAAGGTGATTTGATGGCTGCACAATATTAAATGATGTACTAGTTGATGTGAGAGAAAGGTAATGATGACAGCCTATTGTTACTTTTGGGTCATAAAGTTTGCCAACCATTGGACCACTCTCCAATAAGATGAATGGTGATGAGAATGTAAGGAATGAAACTTCGTTCCATGCCTTCTGGAACTGATAAGTTCTGTATTATATTTATGCATGTCATGTATCCCCAAAATATATATACACAAAACTGATCCTATCAACATATGCTTACATAATTTTATGTAAACATGTAGCTAATAGATAATTATGACATATATATTTTGAAAAACTAATCGTTTGGATTATATATTATATTTATACATGTCATGTATCCCCAAAATTAAAGTGATTTAACGGTCGATTTATCGAAAATGTTATTGAGAAAAATTGTGACAGTTTTCAGCACAATTTTTCATAATATATATTTTGAGATTTTGACATTGAATTTCCGTAATTTTTGACATACATGAAATCCATAAAAAGATTATCTAATCCAACTGTGAGTTTTCAAAATATGTATCCCACAATTATCTATTAGTTTATAGGCTTATATAAGTTTTGTAAACATAGAGTCCCGATCTAGTGAGCATATGCTATTTTCGTGAAAGTCAGCATGAAGTTTATAGAGAATAGTGGGATGCTTATTTTGAAAAACTGACCGTTAGTTTAGATATCGTTGTTATGGATGTCACATATGTCAAAAATCACAATGATCCGATGTAGGCATCTCAAAATATAGACTGTTAAAAATTCTGACCGCTTAAAACTATCACAATTCAATGATATATATGAGAAACCGACTATTGGATCACTGTGATTTTTGGCATGTCTAATATACATATGCATAGTATCTAATCCAACGATCAACTATTCAAAATATGGATCCCTCAATCATTTATGAGCTTCATGCTGACTTTCGCGAAAGTCAGCATGTGTTGATAGGATTATTTCCATATAAACATATTCTTAGAGGATCATAACTGTATATATAAAATACTCAATAGAAGTGAGATTTGGACTGGACCCTCATATTATGGAATAGACCGACTTTGGATTAAAAAATAAATAAACAATCAGTTGTAAAATTAGAATATTTAACTAAATTCCAGAAAATTCTGATAGAGAATTAATTCAAAAGAAAAATGAATTTAACTAATTCAATTGAAAATTAGATTTTTTTTTTTCTTCTTCAAGGGATATACATTAGTATATATGATTAGTAATTAGTTGTTAATAGGGCCGGAAAGAGAATAATAAAATAGTCAATTCTCATTCATGAGGAATAACATTCAAAACTTCATCCCATAATAAAAAGAAACATGAATTACCGAGTTAAAGTTTATGTTCGAAAAACAGAAGAATTGTTTAATTTTTTATTTTTTTTATTTTTTAAAAATATAAAAAATAGAATGAAAAAGCATGATGGGAATGTGAAAGTGGGATGGGTCCAAGGCATGATGGGTTGCATGTGAGAAACACCCACAGTCCACACAAGATCCAAATGGGTGCTCACGGGCTTCTCGGCGTCATGTGGGACAAAAACAAAGTAAGCGGTCCCCATTATTCAGCTATCAACTGTTTCACCACAAGTCCACAGTTTAGAGAGAGAGAGAGAGAGGAGAATGGGATTGTTGTGTCTGTGGTGATATGCTCGGCCGAGAACAAGAGGCTGCCACAACCGACAAATTGCTAAATTGCCCGTCTGGTTGCGGCCAAAATACAAAAGCCAGCCTTGAAATGCGGTGGCAAAATGTCAGATGCCCCCGTTGGACCAGTAGATTCATTTTCTCTTAGATACTATTCATAACGGTCACACGATGAACAATTTCATTTGAATATATTTTTTACCTTATGAAAATTTGAAATTGCGTCTTTAGGTGATCGTACCAGATATTTAGATTCGAATTCCATTTTTATCGGTTGGAAAGGGTTTTAAGAAAATGAGAGGACTAAGCCCAATGAACTCTTTGACAAAATAATAATAATAATAATAATAATAATAATCAAAGTGAAAAATCTAAAATCTTAAGAACGGGATGAAAATTCAATAATTTAGAAAAATGAAAATAATAGAAAATTGTGAATCCTACAAGCACTAAAAAAAAAAAAATGTCAAGTGATAAGAAATACACACAAGGTAAAAACACTTGTATATCCATAAATACTTCAATTCCCATGAAACGCATAAATTCAGTCTCTATACATACTGATGTGATTGTCAATTCTCACTTTACTTAATTATATAAGATTACTAATTTATTTATTTATTTTTAGGGAAGATTACTAACTTCATATTCAAAAGCTATCTTTCTTTTCCAAATATTTTTTTGGATATAATTTCCAAGAACTGATTAAATTAAATTAATTTTACTAATAGTTAATTACTAACCTACTGATGTATACTATTGGAAAAAAAAACTTGCAAAGGTATTTTTGTTATTTTTTAAAATTCAAATAATTTGATCAAAATAACTAAATAAGTCTTAAAATAATAAAAGATAATATGATTTTGACAAAACTGATCAAAATATGTCATTTTTGTTTTTTGTTTTTGTTTTTTTTGTTTTGTCACTGCTTTAAATTGCTTAACTTTTGACAAAATAAAATCCATTTTAATACAAATAATAAGTCAAAATTAGAAGTTTTTCAACATTTTAGGACCATCCAAACAATACTAATTTTAATACTCTAGTACATTAAACTCTCAACAAACAAACAAACACATAATTACTGATTGATAATCTAATAAAAATGAATGCATCTAATACAATAGACTATCATTTCAAAAAGTAATGACAGTCCATTTTCAACAGCTAAAAGTAATAGCTGGTGAAGTTTAAAATAATAATTGGATCCACATCAACGTATAGTAATCTTTCTCTTTTTTTTTTTTTTTTCAATAAAAATCTTATACTATAATGTCAATTAATTGGAGAGTAAAGTCAATTCACTACTCACCCATTAACTTCAAATTCTCTTTAGATCGATTTCCCATTTTCAGTTTCTCATAGCCCCTCAAAAAGACTCCCTCCTCTTGGCTCCACAAGGACTAGACCGGCCAGGGCGACCCTATCTTGGTCATGTTAATTTCCCTGCTTTAGCCACCTCTAGAGAGAGAAAGAGAGTGGAGAGAGATCGAGGACGAGGATGATGATGAAGAAGAAGAAGATGATGATAACTTTACTCCGACTAGTGTTCATTTCACTGGTTTCAACATCTTCTATGCAACGTTGCATGGGAAGTAACGACGTTCCAATCCAGCTTAACGACGATGTTTTAGGCCTTATTGTCTTCAAATCAGACCTTCATGACCCTTCATCACATCTCAACTCATGGGACCAAGAAGATAACTCTCCCTGTTCTTGGAAATTCATTCAATGCAATCCAGTTACTGGTCGAGTCTCCCACGTATCACTCAACAGCTTAGGCCTCTCTGGTAAAATTGGAAGAGGTCTTGAAAAGTTGCAGAATTTGAAGGTACTTTCTTTGTCCCATAACAATTTCAGTGGTACCATAAATCCAGAGCTAGCTCTCATTCCCAATCTTCAAAGCCTTAATCTTAGTCACAATAGTCTTTCAGGGCGAATTCCGCCTTCTTTTGTTAACATGAGTAGTATTAGATTTCTCGACTTTTCTGACAATGCACTGTCTGGTCCAGTCCCCGATAATCTTTTTGCAAAAAGCTTACTTTCTCTTCGTTATGTTTCCTTAGCAAAAAATTCTCTCGAAGGCCCAATTCCTAGTACACTTTTTAAGTGTACTTCTTTGAGTAATCTCAATCTTTCTAGAAATCATTTTTCTGGTAACGTCGATTTTGCTGCCGGGTTTTGGTCATTGACTAGGCTTCGGTCATTGGATCTTTCAAAAAATGCATTATCTGGGTCTGTACCTAATGGGATATCAAGTGTACATAATTTGAAAGATTTCCAATTACAAGGAAATCATTTCTCAGGTCCATTGCCTGCTGATATTGGATTATGCCCACACTTGAATAGATTGGATTTCAGCGATAATAGTTTTGATGGAGAGCTACCTGAGTCACTCCAGAGGCTAGTTTCAGTGACTTTCTTCAGTTTATCAAATAATATGATGAGTGGCGATTTTCCTCATTGGATTGTTAATATGAGTAGTCTTGAGTATATAGACTTCTCAAACAATGGATTAATGGGTACTCTTCCATTGTCAATGGGTGAGTTGAAATCACTGAGTTATTTGAGCGTGTCTGGTAACAAAATAACTGGCTATATTCCTGTGTCATTGGTTAATTGTACCGACCTGTCAGTGATTCGGTTGAAAGGGAACAGTTTCAGTGGTAGCATTCCAGAGGGTTTGTTCAATCTTGGGTTAGAGGAAGTTGATTTTTCGCGGAATGGACTAATTGGTTCGATCCCACCAGGTTCGAGTCGACTTTTTGAGTCTCTTCGCGTGTTGGACCTGTCGATTAACAAGCTCTCAGGAGAGATTCCTTCAGACATGGGTCTTTTTTCCAACTTGAGATACCTGAATTTTTCATGGAACAATCTCCACTCAAGGCTTCCACCGGAGCTTGGATACTTTCAGAACCTAACTGTGTTAGATCTTCGAAATAGTGCTTTATACGGGTCGATCCCCGGCGATATATGCGATTCTGGAAGTTTGGGCATTCTTCAATTGGACGGAAATTCCTTGACCGGCTCGATTCCAGAAGAGATTGGGAACTGTTCATCTCTCTACTTGCTGTAAGTCTCGAAAATTTATACGGTGAGCGGGTGTATATATCCTCTTAGACGCATAACACCCATCACCAGTTAGACAAGTGATGGGTTCTATATGTCTAGGAAGGCGTATTTATCTCGTTCACCTTCCTGCATTATATTATTCATTTTTTTCCAACACTAATTTATGAATTTAAGGTTGAGAAATTATTGTGTGATTAATTGTCCTTAATTGATGCAGGAGCTTGTCTCACAACAACTTAAATGGTTCCATTCCTAGGTCTATTTCAATGTTGAGTGAGCTTAAAATTCTGAAATTGGAGTACAATGAGCTCAGTGGAGAGATACCCCAAGAACTTGGAAGACTGGAAAATCTCCTTGCTGTAAATATATCCTACAACAGGCTTATAGGCAGGCTTCCTGCTGGGGAAATATTTCAAAACCTAGATCAAAGTGCTATGCAGGGAAATCTGGGAATTTGCTCACCCTTGTTGAAAGGACCCTGTAAAATGAATGTACCAAAGCCTCTAGTCCTTGACCCATATGCCTATCCTAACCAAAGAGGTGGTCACAATAGAAGAAATGAATCGTCTGAATCCATAAGAGTCGGCCGGCACCACCAATTTCTCAGTGTCTCTTCTATGATTGCAATTTCGGCAGCTCTTCTGATTGCACTTGGAGTCATTGTGATAAGCCTACTGAATGTTTCGGCTCGAAGGAGGCTTGCATTTGTTGACCATGCCTTAGAAAGCATGTGCTCAAGCTCTTCACGATCTGGAACGAGTAATCTGGTCACAGGCAAGCTCATTTTATTTGATTCAAGGGCATCCCGAGATTGTTGGATCAGCAATCCAGAATCTCTACTTAACAAGGCCACTGAGATCGGCAGCGGAGTTTTTGGTTCAGTTTACAAAGTTTCACCGGGAGGAGTAATGGATGATGGAAGAGTTTTTGTGATAAAAAAACTTGTTACATCAAACATAGTCCAATACCCAGAAGATTTCGACCGAGAAGTTAGAATGTTAGGAAAAGCAAATCACCCAAATTTGATGGCACTAAAAGGTTACTACTGGACTCCTCATGTACAACTCCTGCTAATGGATTATGCACCAAATGGAAGCTTACAAGCCAAACTTCATGAAAGGTCCCCAGCTTCCCCACCTCTGTCTTGGCCTAATCGCTTCAAAATCCTGCTTGGAACAGCAAAGGGGCTCTCCCATTTGCATCATTCTTTGCGCCCACCAATCATTCACTACAACATAAAACCGAGCAACATTTTACTTGATGAGAACTACAACCCCAAAATAACAGATTATGGGCTGGCAAGGCTTTTGACAAAGATGGACAAGCACATGATAAGTAACAGATTTCAGAGTGCAATAGGCTATGTGGCCCCTGAATTAGCATGCCAGAGCCTAAGGGTTAATGAGAAGTGTGATATCTATGGATTTGGAGTAATGATCCTTGAGGTTGTGACAGGAAAAAGGCCGGTCGAGTATGGAGAAGACAATGTGGTAATTTTGAGCGATCACGTGAGGGTGTTGCTCGAGCAAGGGAACGTGTTGGATTGTGTCGATTCGAGCATGAGGGAGTATCCGGAGGAGGAGGTGTTGCCTGTTCTGAAGTTGGCCTTGGTGTGTACTGCTCAGATACCTTCAAGTAGGCCTTCTATGGCTGAAGTTGTGCAAATATTGCAGGTTATCAAGACCCCAGCTCCACAAAGGATGGAAGTATTCTAACAAGTCGATCTGTTTAACAAATTTTCTGCCTCTTTTTCTTTGGCTTGCTTAGCTCTTCAAAATGTAGTACAAGTTATTGGTGCCATGCATTCATGCATGATTATCAACTACCCTTTTGCTTTAATAATAGTTAATTTCATGGGTCCTTCATATTACTGCTAATTCAAGATAATGGGAATGAATAACTAAGGATATTTGAAATTTTAGGCTGTCAAAATCCGATTATGAAGGTATTTGCAAAATGGTTCAAATCAAAATCCATCAAAATTTTTGCATAAAATTTGTGAATCAACCATAGCGAGTCTCTTCATGGCCATTTTAAAATTAAGGAAAAATTACAATTTGACCCTTACAACTATCACTATTTTATACTTGCACTCCTATAATTTTAATTGCAACACATTATCCCTATAGTTCTTATTTGGGACACTTTAATTTGCACCCTTTCGTCAGTTTGCCAATTGTTACTTTAGCTGAAAAATGGTGTTAGACTTATTATCTTTTTATGCAGTATTTGACCCCAAGATTGCTAATTTATCTACAAGCATATTGGTGAAGTTTTATGATTTTTCTCAATATATTTTATTTATTATGAATTTTATTTACTACATGGATAAAATAATTCAAAAAATACTTAAAACATATCAATAAAATTATGAAATTTCACCGATGTGTTTATTAGATATATTAGCAATCTAAGATAAATACATCATGAAAAAAAAAAAAAAAAGTTTAACAATATTTTTCAGTCATAAAAACAAATAATTAAGTAATAGAAAAATGAAAAGTGTGACAAATAAAATCTATAACCGATCAATGTATTGTAATTAAAACTATAAGAGTATAAAATGTAAATCAACAATAATTGAAGGAATCAAACTCTAATTTTTCATAAAATTAATACAGCTCCACTTGTCAGATTATATCCTCTCCCATGATAGTCCTACAGTCCCCTAAGAAAAGACATGCTTTTCTAGTTGAATTTTCCTTTCTAAAATGCACGAGACTGATTGGAGAGGACCCTATTCCATCCACATGTCTTCGGTAAACCAAGTTTAATTAATAATTTTTCAAATTTAGAATAAATCATGTGAACAAATCATATATATATATATATATATATATACAGAACCGATGCATGACAGAATATTCCCCACACCAAATGCATACTGAGAAGTGGTTTTAATTCGCATCACTCACGGGACAAGAATCAAGAATGTAAAAGACTGATTTAATATTAGAAAGACAAATTTATTATGAAAAGACACAATTAATGTCCACCTCTCACGTGGACAATAATATATATAACTAAAACAACATTGATGAAAAATAAATAAATAAAATAAGAGGGCCTCAGTTCAATCCCTACGTACTGTTCATTAGGTTACAATAAAATCAAGCTATATGCTAGCATATGATGAATGAATCCCATTTTGTATTTACCCAAAAAAAAAAAAAATCATTTTACTGTCGAAAAATACTATAGCACTAGACACTTATTAGTACCCGAATTTAAAAACTATCCTAATGTGTCATGCTTTAAGTGGTGAGGTCTCTCATCTCAAACTGTTTTTCTCTTTTTCATACACCACTCAAACCACGACACATCAATGTGATTTTTAATTTTGAATTAAAGTATCGGGTGATTTAGAATTGTTGTTTGCTGTCAACCCGTATATATATAGAAATCAATCAATTAACTAGAGCGTAAACAACGCGTTTTTTTTTTTTTTTTTTTTTTTGGGCCCCCGTACGTAAAAAACGTTTTTCATAAAAAAATTTCCAAAATTTTTTTAAATTAAAAAAAAAAAAAAAAAATCCCATATCAATCTTAAGATGAATTAATGATCAAAACACATCTAATTAGAATAAACTTCAGTGCTTTTTATTTTAATTTTTAAAAATTTTAATGAAATAAAGAACTTGGTTAGCAAAAATTATATGGATGGTGGTCCCAATCATAACCCAAAGTGGCCGGCAAGATATTCCGCCACCGCAGCTAGTGGGCTATCTATGTGACAGAAACTTGTATTATCCAAATTTTCCCATACATGCATGGGACCACCAGTATCACTAATTTCGTTGTGTCGTGTCTCACAAGTTGCCAAGGAGTCCGTGACCACCGGTTTGGATCTTATGAGCACGTACTGGGTGCATTTGTCACTTTCACATTTGAATCATGGTTTTAATTCAATTTTTATCAAAATTTCCACCACATGTACGTGCAGTCCAGTATTTTCTTTTTTCTTTTTTTATGTGAGTCTTCTAATTACGAACTGAAATAGTTAGACCCTTCTTATAATTTTAAGCCTTGATTAATTTACTATACTTCGCCAATTCAAGTCGGCCCTTCTCATGTGACATATATACCTGATGAAGTCGAAAAGTGGGGAAACGGATTGCTGTTCTTCTGGATCGGGCTGAACGTCTATCAGGCAGGTTCGGCGGTGAACACTGGTGTGGTGTCTTCCTACAAAACCCCGAAGCTTAAGTCTGATTTCAGAGAATAGAGAAAAACCATCAAATCCATAATAATGTCTAATGTTTCTTACCTTCAGAGAGAGCTTTTACCAGGAATCTAGAGAGGGATCTCCACGTGGAAGGTGGAGATCAAATTGGTGGTCAGCGTCAAAGCCCATTACACTGCTCCTAATCGTAATTAAAGAATATTGAGGCAAGTGGTTAGGCGGCTATTGACTCACCTTACTGGTAATCATGCCACGGCTTACCTATCTGTGCACAACTCATCTGCCAGGGCCATCTTGCGATAATGATGGATGGATAGGTGGCTTACTGACGGCCCATGTCGGTTGGTTGGGTAAGTCAGGTCGGGTAAACCCGGCATGATCGATGTAAAACCCGTCAGATCTAGTTATAGAGCTCCAACTGGACACGTGTCGAGCAATTAAATCATTCAAGTTTCTACCCATTTCAATACCCATTAAGGGAAGATGAGTCTAACTATAGATAGAAATCCACCCCATTCGCTTTACTAGTTTTGCAATGGCTCGTAAAAATTATTATTTTGTTACATAATTAACAACTACATTAATTCCAAGAATCATAGTAAGCTAGCTTATATGGTTTCTTATATATTACTCCCTTCATCCCAATCTATACATGTGATCATCTTTCCATTTTGGGATGTTCCGTTATATGTGATTACTTTGACTTTTCAAATTAAAAATTAGAATCAATTTCCTATTATACCTTTTTATCAAATAAAATGGAGAATGACAATTTCTTTTATAAGGGTAAAATTGGAATACAAACTTAAAATTATAATAAAGTCAAAGTGATTAATTGTATTTCTTAAACTGCGTGTTTAGTCAATGTATTCACATAAACTGGGACAGAGGGAATAGTAGTTTTATATAATAGAATTACTCAATGAGTTTGAGTTAATGAGTTATGGTGATATGAGTCATTGGCAAATTTCCATAGTGAGATGTTTTAGAATATATATTATTAGTGGAATATATATAATATTGGATCTATAGTTTAACTTCTTTTGCATTGCATATCAGAAATGATTATTTAAGGATCGGTCCTAAGGACCACTCACCATTTTCTCACACATGATAGATATTTTAAAAAACCGACCGTTAAATTAGATAATCTTCTTATGTATGTCATGTCTGTCAAAAATAACAGTGATTCGACCATCAGTTTTCTAAATACAATTCGTGAAACATTCAACAGTATTTACCGTTAGATGTTGTAATAACTGTTTAACAAGACTGTATTTTGAAAACCGACCGTTAGATCATTATGATTTTTAGCAGACATGACATACATAAAAAATTATCTAATCCAACAGTCGGTTTTTGAAAATATCTATCATAATGGTGAGCTAGTGGTCCTTGAATTAAGTTTAAGGACTAATCCCTACTTCATCATTTCTGTGCATCTTATATTGTTTTTTAAATGGTGTAAGAATATTATATAAAGTATAAACGCTTACCTCACTTATAAGTGATTAATTTATTAGCCCGGATTTTGTCACCTTTTGTTCAAAGTAGAGGAATGGTATTCCTGTTGGATTGGTTAGGTTACACCTATTTTTTACATATATGGCTCAGGGCTGAGGAGGTCAGTACTCCTAAGTAAAATAACAACTAATGAAGCTTGCTTTAATGTGCTGCATATGGGATATGATGATAGTTGTCTCCTTTTGAACATATTAGGTACTTTTTTCTTTGGAGGCATGTGTTTTGGCTTGATATATTCATTTGGACTCTACATTTTGAAGAGATCGGCTTCACTGCATGGTTGTAATTAGCATAAATTCCAGTTTCAACACATCGATCAAATTACATCTGTTCTGTACATTGCATCCTTATAGTACGTTTTTTCTTTTCCAAACACATTAATCCCCTGGCCTATTGTTTTTATTTTTTGGCACTTTCGATCATCATTATATTAGTAAGTCGTTTTACTTTTTTAACAGAAAAATGATTGCCCGCATGCAAGTGACCCATCAATGGCATTTTAAGTCAGAATCTATCATTTCCAATAACTCATGTTTTTCACATATATATTTTAAAATTTTTGTAAATTATTTTCACCATACTGTAAATAATTCACAATAAATATAATATATTGAAAAAAATCATAAAACTTTACATGTATAGTTATATACTTATAGATACATCAACAATATCTAATTCTAAGATAAATTCTGCACGTAAGAATAAAAAGCCTCACACTATTTTTCCATCAAAGAATCAAGTGGCTAACTAACATAAATGAAAAGTCTCCCAATATAATGCATGTTACTTCATGCATATTTCATGCTTACTTTTCCTATAGATATATATATATATATGTTTGGACAGAAAAACAAAAGACAGACCCAAAAGAAGCAAAACAAA
>JAESVK010069480.1:0-28771 GCA_017140935.1 Hamamelis virginiana
TATACCAAAATCATTATGCATCATGCTTAAAAACACAAATTTTAACATAAGGGAAGGGACTTACCTTAGCTCGCTCCCTCGACCACATTACATATGATATTTCAAGCATTAAACATGAAAATGAATGATATAAACAAACCTAAACATGTTCCTATTAACCAACACTAATTTAGATACTCAAAAACAAACAAACTAGACTTGATTTCATTTAAAACTCATAAATGCAGAAATATTTATATACTAACCTATATGCAACTAACTTTTATTCCTAACCCTTGAATACCCAACTTAGGTATCCGTCCCTAACATGGTATGGACATAGAAGAAGAATGAAGAATAAGAAGAAGAAGAAGAAAAAAAAAAGGAAGTTTGAAAACTTATTAAAACAAACCCAATATTTAATTGAACTAACCTTTTTTACTTCCTTCTTCCTCGCTCCTAGTTTCTTCTCTAACCTTCAAAGACTTCAAAAATCGAGTTGAGGATGCTAAAGGACTAAATATAGTACCTTAAGCTTCTACTCTTCAAGTTTGGCTCTCTAAATGCCTTAATGTGTGTTGTAAAACTGATTTCAGGGCTCTCTATTTATAGGGAAGCTTGAATTTAACCAATGGCTGAGTTTAAATCTCTTAAGAATGATCCAAGGGCTCTAAACCAGCCTTCCAAGGTCTTCCAATTCGTCCCCAAGGCCAAGCTAGACACTTGGCAAAGTCCTAAAAATCAAAAAGACTGAAAAATAGCAACTTTTGGCATAAAGCTCGGGTGACCATCCACCTTGGGACGGTTGGCCGTCCCTTGGACAGATATTTTAAGAAAGTGTTTTGGAGCCTTTGAAGGCTTTAGTTTGATGAAAAGATCGAATCCCGGTCATTTCCGGTTGAAACCCTAATCTGAGCTTGAAAGGGTCCCTTGGGCCTCAAGAGCCAAACATGAGCCAGGAGGCTCACCAATCCTTGCCACTAATCAAATTAACTACCAAACACACTCTAAATATCTATGCCAAAGTTTTGAGACCACTCGGGACAAGATCGACAGTCATTTAGAGCTTTTGTGATTCAAAGGACAGTACTGCCCTTCAAGTCACAAAAGGACTTATTTCCTATCAAGCCTGGCTCAGAATGCCATGAAATTTTACAGGGATGTTCCTAGACTCTCTAAAAACTAAATGCAAAAAGAACCAACTCAATCTGACCTAAAAACCTACATGCGATAATGACCTCTAACTAACTACTCACAAGGGTAAAATTGACAACTTAGGGTTTTGACACCCTATTTCACCTCAAACCACATGCAACCATTAATGACCATACTCATGGTAAAAAATGGATGTCTACAATTACCAAATAAAAATTATGGTTCAATTAAATTCAGCGGAATACAATGTTTGAATCACAATATAACAATTGATATAACAAGTAATTAGAATAACAATTAATATAGCAAGTATATGAATTGAAATGCAAGAGATAAAGTTAGAGAGATTCAAACACAAGGGTTTTAACGTGGTTCGATCTCCGTCTACATCCACGCCTCAAGAGCCCCGTCTTGAGGATTCCACAATCCACTATGGATTACTCCTTCAAGGTGGAGAAACCTTTACAAGTTGTCTTCTTTCAAAGATGGAAGACACTCACCCACAATCTACTTTCAAGGCGGTAGATTCTCACCTACAAGGGATTCACAAAACCCTTAACTCTCACAAAATTACAAATGAAGATTGAGAATGTGTACAATAGAGAAACTCTTCAAAGAGTAGATGATGTACAATGATAAAGCTCTCACTAATATCTCTCAAAGATTAAAAACTAAGTTGGCTTCAAGAGAGAATGATGAACCAAGTGATTAAATCACACAAGAATGATGCAAACTAAGTTTGAGTATGATTTTGTATGATCATTAGTTGATTCAAGACTCATGGAATGAGTATAAATAAGCCCACAAAAGAATATGGCCGTTAGGCACAATAAAGGAGCCGTTATAAGCAACAGAGCATAAGTTAGTCGACTAGGACAAAAGGATTAGTCGACTAGCAAGCTTATTTTCAAACAATTTTAACTTCCTGGGCACGGTTAGTCGACTAGGACTAACGGGTTAGTCGACTAGATAAGATTAAAACAGTTTGAACATTTTCTGGATTTGTTAGTCGACTAGGAACAAGTTTGTTAGTCGACTAGCAACTTAAAAATTCATTTAGAAAATCTTCCGGGATTGATTAGTCGACTAGAAGAGGGGTCTCAGTCGACTAGCAACTCTGCTTCTCAAACATGGCTTCTGACCTGCTCTTAGTCGACTAGCAAAAGTGTATTAGTCGACTAGAGAACCATTAGTCGACTAAACCAAGGTGTTTAGTCAACTAACTTAAGATTTCTCAAAACACTACATCTGACCTTCACTTAGTCGACTAGGACTAAAGTGTTAGTCGACTAGAGAAGTTGCAATGTTAATATTTCGAAATTCTTTAGTTCAAATCAACATATAACACTTGGGCAAGTTAACTAAATGTTCCAAAACATTTTTGAGCAAGTTTAAAATGTTTTCCAAAGAAGTTTAAGCCAAAACAATAAGTATAAATATTTTGTCTTTTGTGTCCACAAAGCCTATTATGAGTTTGAATCAATTTTGTGACCAAAATGTGATTTTCCAAGTTAAAACCTATGGTCTTTAAGTCATAGTCAATTGAGCCAATTATAGTTCATCTTAAAGAGAGATTTACAATATAAATCCTAAACACTCACATAAGAAAGAACTTAAAGTCTTCACAAAGGTTCTTCAAGTCTTGTGATTGGCTTCATTTGGATTGCATCAATGCAATTGGCTCTTTTTGTGGTCCTTAATGAATATACAACATATACATATCCACATAAGGTTCAATGTAGTGCATGAGCTTTATCTTCATGATGGCTTGAGCCTTCTTCATTGACAACTTGAATCCTGTTCTTATAAACACATGTACCAAAATGGATATACAAGAACTATAGGATAATGTCAATCAATCAACAAGGCTAGCCAAACAAACATTCAATAAATATGACAATGATAATCAAGTAACAAATATGATATTGTCAAACAATAAAGATTCATTCAAAAAGGTTTGGCAATGTTCATGAATGAACATGAATGAATAACAAAATATTTATATGCAATATATCAATATATTCATATGTAATACAACAATATTATCATGTGCAATACAACAATGTATTCATATGCACATGAGAGATCAAAACACAGTGTTTGTTATCATTAAAATCATTTAACAAATATGGGTGGAAGCCATAAGACTATCAATCTGCCCCTTTTGTTGGTGACAAATATTGAGCACTGCTTGAACGTGAAAATGTGAGTGCGCAAAAGATTCCCAAGCGTAGGAGTCCTATGGTCGTCAAGCAATAAACTAGGGAAGTCCTAGGTCATATCCACAAGGAGTGGAATAGGTTCTAGTGATTTTTAGGTCATGCTATCCAATGAATATAAACAAAAGTGAAAAATATGGGTTGGTTGTTGAAGATGATCTTTGTGCCAAGTTAATGGCAAGGAATATGAAAAACTTTGTAAAGTAAAGAAGATGGATCCTATGGTTTCATCCCATCCAAACCTATAGTAAATGCTTTCTCTTACAACACACACTCAAGAATCCATTTGAGCTATGGTCTTGAGTGGAAGCTTTAGCAATATGAGTTCATAAAATGAGAGACAAATGATGGAATGTAGTCCTCCACTCTCTTGAGCATTTTCACAAACAAGTAGAATGCATATGTGCTCATCAATCCAAACACAACAGCTTACTGGTTGTATTTAGGTCATGAATATGATTCTACAAGGGTTCATAAGATGAGAGAGTGAGAAAACAACATTCCGTTTGACATTGAAGCTTTTGAAATGAGAGAAATGCACTTACTTAGGGTTTGGAGAGGGATTCCACCATAGAATCCACCTTTAATGCTCAGCTAGCCATGAAATGCAAGTAAATGCACAAAACAAGTGTAATAAATGCCAAGAACAAGAAATAAATGCTATCACTAGATTAATAAACTTAAATGTAGCTTACAACTTGAGATAAAAAGAGTACAAATAACCTAGACTAAGCTTACAAAGGATGAACAACAAGAGATTAAAGGAAAACTAACCTAAACTACAAAGAAAACATCAAAAACATATGAAAACCTAGGTTAAACTAAAAACTAACTAAGAACTATTCTAAGAACAACTTGAGGAACCCTTACTCAGCCTCAAACTTAGGCTTAAATACCCCCTCTTAGGGTTACAAGACATGAGGAACGAAATCCCTAAAAAGCCCCTAGCTTGAGCTGCAAAAACACGGCCAAAATGAGATTCGCGAATTCTATTACCGGTAATGAAAATCCATTACCGGTAATAAACTGCACTGCTTCCTGAATTGTTGAAATCTGCAATCTATTACCGGTAATGAATTTCCATCTTGAAAAATCTTCTTTTTAGCTTCCCAATGCAGAAAATGCGAGCATCTAATCAATCCTTCCACCAATAAAGGTTGATTTGAGAGTTTTAAGTCACGAGAGAGGATCTCATAGCTTCATTTGGCATCAAACGACTTAGAAAAGACGAGAAAAAGAGGCCGCTTAACCTGCAAGAGACAAAAACAGAGGAAAACATAAAAACACCTAATCCTAACATTTATATAAGTAAAAGATAATTAAAAAGGAAAGAAAAGACTATAAAATAAACACAATTTGGTGTCACAACAAGCACAATTTGCATATAAAACAAATAAATTAATCAATGATTTGTGGCTCCCCCTAACAATATGCATATAAAGAAACTAAAGATTATCATTTAAAGCATATGCATATTTTAGGTAAAACAAATCAATGATGCAATAATAAATCCATCAAACTAAGATACAACGATTCATGATGAATTTTACCACAATTCATACTTGCGAATATACACAAGATCATAAAATAATATAATCATAAGACAATAATTGTTATCATCAAAATCAACCAACAAGGGTGGAAGCCATAAGACTAACAATCTCCCCCTTTTTGTTGATGACAATCATTGGGTAAAATATTGCATATTAGAGTGAATATATCTGTGAACCAATTGACCCGGATCGGGAGGTCGTTCACTTTTGAATCATTGTGGATTGAGGATGATTTTTATCCGTCTCGATTTATCATTCTCTATTATCCACGTTTATCTTTCTCTATTATCCACTCAAGATTAGGTTTTAAAAAAGGATAAGAGTTTGTAAAAAACTGGGAGTCGCCACCTTATTTTTAGGGAACAAGGAAACCACAAAAAGAGTTTTATTTTTCAATAAAACATTGACTCCATATTTTAAGGAAAAGCAAGTCTTCGAACCAAAGTTGGATTCGGGGCTAGGTTATGAAGTGGGAAGGTTCCAAGGAACTCCTTGTAGGCACCCACCTCACCCTTATTAAAGGTCCCCTAATTAAGTTTGGGCTTTATCAAAATCTCATAAAAACAACCCTATCATATCTAATCCATCAAAAAAGTAGTGTAGATAATACTAGATAATAGATAATAATAAAAAAGAAAATCAAAATCCGAAAGACCTTAAGAGACATAGAGTCATCCTAAGATTGGACTTGCGCCCTATTAACTGCCTACGTACCTTACCAATTTCTTGATAAGAATCAAAGTCCACGTAGTTCGATTACTTAGGACTCTCCTGTTGTAATGAACCACATAATCGAAAGAATTCTATCTTATCTAGGACTCTAACTTCGAGAGTTTGAATTCGATTAAACACATTTTCATAAGATATGGAATTTCATTCCATTTTGAATACTTTCAAAATTAATTTTTAGAATTATTTTCGAAGTAGACTCCTAAATTAGGTAGAACTCAATTGCTATTATAGTTCTTACAACAAAAGACAGTCCTAAGTGGGGTCAAGTGACCCCCTAATCCTAGAGTTTCTAGCTAGTCCTAGATTAGCCTAAATACCTAAAAGACTAAAATCATGCATGCTAAAAAAAATGAAAATAAAGAATGTAAACTATGCATGAAAAATATCCTAAATGCAAACTAAGTTAGCTATGTGAATCTAGGCATGTCTCTAAGTTAATTTGGATCCTAAAAATGATTTTTAATCTACTTTTAGGTTACTTTAAACCTTGGACAAATTTAAATACAACCAAAGAAGTGGATTTAAAACCCAAAAAGAATAAATAAAAGAAGTGTAAATGTCCTAATATGCAACCTAATATGATATACCAAAATAATCATGCATTATGCTTGAAAACACCAATTTTAAACATAAGGGAAGGGACTTACCTTAGCTTGTTCCCTCGAACACAATTCATATGATATTTCAAACATTAAACATAAAAATGAATGGTATTAACAAACCTAAACATGTTCCTATTAACCTATACTAATTTAGCATACTCAAAACAAATAAACTAGACTTGATTTTATTTATATAAAACTCATAAATGCAGAAAATTTATATGCTAACCTATATGCAACTAACCTTTACTCCTAACCTTTGAATACCCAACTTAGGTATCCATCCCTAGGATGGTATGGACATAGAAGAAGAAGAAGAAGAAGAAGAAGAAGAAGAAGAGGAAATAGAAGAAGAGGAAGAAATATGCAAACTTATTAAAACAAACCCAATATTTAATTGAACTAACCTTTTTTGCTTCCTTCTCCCTTGCTCCTAGCTTCTTCTTCAAACTCCAAGGACTCCAAGGACTTCAAAAATGCGACTAAAGTTGCTTAGGGGGTTGGTGTAATGCCTTGAGGCTTTACTCTACCAATTTGGCTCTTTAAATGCCTTATGAGATCTGTTAAAACTGATTTCAGGGCTCTCTATTTATAGAGGGACTTAAAATTGATCAATGGCTAAGTTTGAATCTCTTAGGAATGATCCAAGGGCTCTAAACCAGCCTTCCAAGGTCTTCCAATTCGTCCCAGAATTACTAGAGTTTGATAGTATCTCGTACACCCTTAATCATAAGGATGTAATCGGTGCTCATTGGCTCTAGTGAGTTATGTATGAAGATATGTGAGTGTGCAATAGAGGATCACCACCCTTAATATGAAAGGGCGAATGTCATAGTTAGTTCATAAATACTATCTCAAAGAAGTCTTTGGCCAAAGCAGAAGGTAACTAAAAAGTGTTTTCAAGGGTTTACCTAATTGAGATTATACTCTAGTGAACTTGCAACATATGATTAAGTTTGGGTTTAACATGAATCCATACCCAACTAACTTAATCAAGACATTGTTTGGTGATGGATTATCTATAGCACGAAGGGTTCATTTACACATTCATATATTCACCCACACCTAGGGTATATCGTGACATATTGCTAGATGTCACTCATGACTAGTGAAGGCCTAGTGATAAAAGTTATTATTGAGGGCAAAATTGGAATTGTTTCAATCGAACCTAAAAATAGAAAGTTTATATTTTGGGAGACATCGAGATGTCCCCTACCACTACTAGGTTGGGATGAACCCAATGGGTCACACACATAAGGACATAAGTGAGGTTCTTGAACTTGTGAGAGGGGTACACTCTAATTAATATAAGTTTGCCTTTAATTAATTAATGGTTAATTAATTAGAAGTCAAAGGATATCTAATCCAAGAGTGTTATTAACCAAAATATGGTTAAATGGTCAAGCTAGCACTTATAATCAAACACCCCAAAAGAGGGGATGACTTAAATAGAAAGAGGGAACCCTAATGGACACAAGCTATACTCATCCAAAGAGGCTCTCTCTCTCTAGCCTCCACTCTCTCTCTCCCTCTCCATGCTTGGTGCTTTTCAATTGTTGGGAAGATCAAGAAGGTTCGAGAACTCTTGTGTTCATGTGGACTAGCATTGGAGGCCACCATACTTTTGTGGCTTGGAGTTTTGCGAGGACGATCATCAAAGAGAACAAGTACGTAACTTTAATTTAATGTTTTAAATTATTGTTATGATTCGTTTAATCGTTTGAGTTCGATTCTTGGATGAACACCATGGAAAATTTTAAACCTTTCTTTCCGCTGCGTTTCCATGTGGTGATTCTTTCAGTGGTATCAGAGCCAACTCAAACCATGATTCGAATCATGAATGACATAGCTTAGCATGTATTAAAAATGTTTTAATTTAATTTGGGTTTTGAGAAATCCCACAATGATGAATTCTGCCATGGGGTTTTCGAACCCCTCTTGTTTTGTTTTTAATTTATTGCAACTTGGATTTATAAACCTTGATGATGATGGACGGATTTATGGGCTGCATATAGGGTTTTAACACCTTATGGAATTCGGCCATGGATGGAATTCACCTAGCAAGGTTCGGCCATTGAGGCCATGGTGAACTAGGGTGGACGGCTACTAGTGATGGGTTTCATAACCCTAATTAATCTAGGCCATTTATTTTAAAAACCCTAAGAATGGATGGCCATGATTAATTGGTGATGAGTCTCCATCATTTTAGAAACCCTAATTATAATAGGAAACCTAGTTTGACTAGGAATCCCTAATTATACTAGTTTACTATTGGGTGATTACTTTCCTAGTTAATATGGGATATTAATTGGGTAAGTTCTAATGAGATTAGAAGTTAATTAATAAGATTAATTAATAATTAAGTGGCTGGAATTTTAGAGTTTAGGAAACTCTTTGATGATAAGGTAAGTTTCCTAATCCCACAAGGTTTCTAATTTCACACTTTCCTTGATTGTCAAAGTTGGTGTAAATTAGAATCCTTACACAATAGGAAACTTATTATTTGATGACAATAGATTAGGTATTTATGAAATCCTAATATGTTATGATTATTTTAAATATGTGATATTGAAAATTATCAAAATAGGAAAGTCCTAAACCCTATCTCTCTCTCTCATAATCACGGCCACACTAGGGTTAGTGTGTCCCGGCCACTAGATGGACTTGTCTCCTTTATTTTACTTCAATTTATATTTTATAAAATGTTTATTAACATTCTAAAAGTATTTTAAAAATTGTTTTAAAATCATAAGTGAAGAAATAAGGAGAATTATGAAATTACGGTTTTGAGAAACCTTAATTGCTATTTTGAAATATTGAAGTTAAACACTTGCTGTTTTGGCATTTTAATTTGATTAAATTGCATGGGGGTCATCTAAATTTATGTATTTAAGTGTCCTAAGAGTTGGTGCACGAAATTATGTCATTTGGATAAGTTTTATAAGTGTTATAAAGCTAAAACAGTATGCTGCCATTTCTGGACAGAAACACTGTCAGTTTGTAAAATGTTTAAAAATTGTTTTTAACTATTTTTACAACGAGCCACTTATCAACTTCACTAATATAAGGTCTTAACTAAATGTAGGAAGTGTTCCCATGATTTATTTTGACCTTTAGATAGCCGCATTAAGCATTTTGTGACCGATACTCAAATCTGTCACGATTTGGAGTTACAGTCACAAATCGCTTTAAAGTAATTCCAAACGTTGGAATCACTTAACGAGACCCGTGCCATTGGAAATAACACTGAAAATCCTAGTGAAATGAAGTGTTCTTAAATTTAAAAAGTTGTTTTAAATAGTGCAAATAATTATTGCAAAACAGGGGCTGATTCTTGGTGTTTTAGAGAAAACACTAAAGTAATGTGTTACTTATTTTTAATGCGATTAAAATTGTTTTAATATATTTCATTTCCATTTATTACTTGTTCTTTATTGCTTTGATTTATGCAATTAGTTTGTATAAATAATATATGGAAGGTTATGGACTTAAAGACCAATTATTATGGATGTGATTAGCCGCATGTGATGTGATGTTTTATGGGTTGTAATTTAAATTAGTTTAAATTAATTTGTGATGTAATTTTAATTAAGGCTTGCATGCCTTCTCCATTTTCTCCCAAAATGTATTCCCCTATTCCTTTATACCTTTTCTTCATTTATGTAATTGTATATCAAAGATCGAGATGGTATATGGTGGACCCGGGGATACATGGAGCAGTGGGAGGACAAAGAGAAGACCTTGAGAAGATCTTTTCTTTTATGTAATAGTTACAGGTTAAAATTACGATCACATAGCCCACATTAGACCTAGGGCTCAACTATTGGCTCTAGTTGGGCCCAACCTAAAAGTCCAAAATCTTTCCATTAAGGTCCATATATATATTAGATGTATGCTTTAGGGGCCCATTAATCATATTATTATATGTCTTTGATGATAGTGTCCCCTTCCTTTAAGGACAATGGGAGTATCATTAAAGCACTAATAATAAAGAATGGTTAAATATATATATATATATATATATATATATATATATATATATATATATATCTATGTGTGTGTGTGTGTTAATAATCTGATGAGACCTAAAACACCTCGTTTTCAAAATTAAATTGTAAGGAAGAGACATACGACTGCTTTATCCTAGCCTCCTACCATTACAAGATAGGTGGATTCTTATGGTGGATGTGTTTGGCTCCAGATATGTGGGAACACATTCATTCTGAGGGTTCATACTAGCTTGTTACATATAGGATATCATGAGGTGCGATAATGGTGCATTCCAAGAACCTATTATGTCAGGGATGCAACATTCAATTGACCATACTCATGTGAATGGTAGGTGTAATTTAACTAAAGAGCACTATCCAATAACCTATTATGTGAGGAAACTGCGATTTAGAGGCCAAAGGATGGTTAGTACTTGCTTAGTGAAGCATTGGGTTAGTGGTCCAAGAACCTATTATGTGAGGTCCACTAGTTCAAATGGAACTCCAATCTCCATTAAGAATTCAAATTTTGAATTCTCGAATCCTTTAGAGGGTGTATGGGTTTTGATAAAATAATGGGAGACACCCATAAAACTAAAGACCAAGTTATTATGGTTTAATGAAATATATTAATGAATCTATTACTTAATTTGTAGATATCATGGTTATACTCAAAGAAATATCCAATAATGAAAATGACTATAGTTTGACTGAACTTTCTAATAATAAGAGGCTTGTAGAATTGGGAAGTGTTCCTAATTCAGGATACTATCTATCACTAAGCGATGCTTCCTCTTGGATATTAGATACCGGGGCTAGTTCTCATATATGTAAGAATATTAAAGAACTAAGAGAAAGCAGAAAATTAAGTCAAGATCAAGTTACCCTTCGAGTAGGAGATAGAGTAAGCAATGCTGCATTAGCTGTTGGGACTTGTGACTTAAACCTGCCATCAGGACATGTTATGAAATTGGACAACTGTTTATTTATGCCAGGAATAGTCAGGAACATTATTTCGATTTCGTCCTTAACTTGCTCTGGCTATGAATTTATTTTCAATAGGGATAGTTGTACTATTTCTATTGGTAATAAATCTATTGGTTCTGGAATATATTTAAATGGTTTGTATTTCTAAAACATGGATGGTAGTGTCAACTGCTTAGAGAATAGACATGATGCCAAGAGGCATAAAAGACCTCGAGATGAGAAAGACTCAACCTATGTTTGGCATTTGAGATTATGTCATATTAGTGAGGAAATGATTAACAAGTTAGAACTTGCTTAGTGAAGCATTGGATAAAGAGTTATCCACCCCTTTGGATTAGTGGTCCAAGAAACTATCATGTGAGGTTCACTAATGAAAGAATATGTGCAGGGAGGATTCGCAGCGGAAGACAAACTATAAAAATTTTATAAACAAGAATCCCACCATACATATTCATGCAGGAAATCGAAACAAGCATCGGATCATGAATAATACAAGTACAAGAATTAAACAACTTTAAAACATTGACTTACTTGATGATTGCCTTTGTTGAAACCTCGATCGCATCCTAGCTTCAAAGTGTATGAAGCCTCCAAGGTATCCACACGAACACAAGACTCCATAAGCTCCTTGGAATGATCAACCTTTGAACAAACCAAGCTTGAGAGGGAGAGAGTGGAATTCGGCCATGGGAGGTATGAGCACACTAGGGCCGGCCTCCTCTAGGGAATAAAGAAAACCACTCTTCCTTTTTAGGGTTTGGATGGATTAGTGCTAGCATGCACCCTCACCTTGTATTTATAGGCAAATACTAGGGTTTCTAATTATTTGCAACTTAGTCCTCCTTAATTAACTTTTAATTAAAGAGCCCAAGTAAGTTACATATAATTAGAAACTAACCCCTCTCCTAACTTAAAGAACTCACTTGTGTCCTTATGTGTGTGACCCTTTGGGTTCATCCCAACCTAGCAGTGGACAGGGACATCTCTATGTCTCCTAAAATAGAAAGTTTCTATTTTTAGGTTCAATTGGAATAATTCCAATTATGCCCTCATTGATAACACTTTATCAATAGGCCTACACTGGTCATGAGTGACATCTAGCAACATATCATGACGTACCCTAGGTGTGGGTGAATAGCGGAACCATATGAACCCTTCATGTTACTTAATCCTTCATCCCCTAATGTCACTGTTAAGATATTCAGGCATGGTTATTAAGTCAAACCATATCTTAACAACTTGTTAAATGTTCCACAAAATATAATTCTCAATAAGATAAACTCATGAAACACTTTTCACAGTTTACCTATCACCATGGCCATGGATTTCACACTGAGAATTATCTTTGTGAACGAACCTTGACATTCTCTCTCATCAAAGATGAAAGTGATGATTCCTTCTTGCGCACTCATTTACCTTCATACATAACCCTACTAGAGCCAATGAGTACCGATTACACCCTTGTGGTTAAGGATGTACGAGATACTATCAAACTCAAGTGACCTATGCATAAGATAACTATGGTGCCTCAGGTCTAAGGATTACCAAATCAATGGTCGTAACAAAAGAATATTCTTTTGACTAATCTCCATAAGAACATTCTTGCAGATCATGTTCAGTGTACATATTCTCTAATATGCACCCACAGATTAACTATAGTGTCACTACACCGATAGGAAAGACTACCTATCCTCCCAATTGGAGCCAGTTTAAATCTGTGCTACTCTTAACGGTTTATTAAATATCCACTTTAATAAACCTATGAGTAGGAACTCGTTTAGAATAAATGTGTACTAGAAATATGAGTCTCCATATCTCAACAACTTTGAGATACATATTTCTTCTATCATTTATTCATGGACCTTATCATATATATTTAAATACATACGATAAGTTGTACCTTCAAATACATATAATATGAAATTGATATGCCCTTTAGGATTGGTTTTAGGGCATACCTCTAACAACTAATTCAAATGGGATCCCAATCCCCATTAAGAATTCAAATTTTGAATTCTCGAATCCTATAGAAGGTGTATGGGATTTGATAAAATAGTGGAAGACACCATAAAACTAAAGACCAAGTTATTATGGTTTAATGAAATATATATTAATCTGTTACTTATTTTTGTAGATATCATGGTTATACTCAAACAAATATCTGAAACTGAATTTGACTATTGTTTAACTGAATCTTGTAACAATGAGCCGTCTAAAGAATTAGGAATCGTTCCTAGTTCAGGATTTTATCTATCAGTTAGCTCTGCTTGCTCTTGGGTATTGGATACCAGTGCTAGTTCTCACATATGTAACAATATTAAAAAACTTAGAGGAAGCAGACTATTGGGTCGAGATCAAGTTTCCCTTCGAGTAGGAAATGGAGCAAACGTTGCTGCATTAGCTGTTGGGACTTGTGACTTGATTTTACCATCAGGGCATGTTCTGAAATTAGAAGACTGTTTGTTTATGCCAGGTATAGCCAGGAACATTGTTTCGGTTTCATCCTTAACACGTTCTGGCTATGGATTTGTTTTCGATAGGAATGGTTGTACTATTTCTATTGGGAATAAATCAGTTGGTTCGGGCATATATCTAAGCGGTCTATATTTCTTGAACATGGATGGTAGTATAAACTGTTTAGAGAAGGATCATAATGCTAAAGGGCATAAAAGACCTTGTGATGAAAATGACTCACCTATGTATGGCATTTAAGATTAGGTTATATTAGTGAGGAAAGGATTAATAGGTTAGGTAAGGATGGGCAATTAGGCTCATATGTACTTGTACCCTTACCTACCTGTGAACCTTGTCTTATGGGTAAAATGACCAAATCGCCCTTTACTGGTCACAGTGAGAAGGCAGGAGACATACTAGGGTTAATACATTCTAATGTATGTGGACCTTTAAATAACGTTGCCAAGGGTGGTTTCACCTACTTCATTACCTTTACCGATGATCACTCACGGTTAGGTATGGTGTATCTTATGAAACATAAATCTGAATCCTTTGAAAAGTTCAAAGAATACAGAGCTGAAGTAGAGAAACAAACTGGCAAAAGTATTAAAACTCTTCGATCGGATTGAGGAGAAGAATACTTAACCACTGAGTTTTTGGATCATCTGACTGAGGCTGGCATATTATCGCAGTGGACTCCTTCTCGTATACCTCAGCTTAATGGTGTATCTGAAAGGAAAAATTGTACTTTGATGGACATGGTACGATCGATGCTGAGTTACACTGATATGTCAATATCCTTTTGGGGATATGCATTGGAGACAACTGCTTATTTGTTGAACAGGGTTCCTTCCAAGTCTGTCCCTAAGATTCCATATGAGATGTGGTACGGGAAGAAACCAAGCCTTAAGCATCTAAGGGTTTGGGGTTCTGTTGCATACGTTAAGAACCAAAATGCAACCAAATTGGAAGCAATATCGAACAAATGTATTGTGGGGTATCCAAAAGAGTCTTTGGGATACTATTTCTATTACACTAGTGAAGAGAAAGTCTTCATTAGTAAGTTTGCCGTGTTCTTGGAAAAAGAGTTTATTCAAGAAGGAGGCAAAGGTCAAGTGATAGATCTAAAGGAATTATCCGAGAGTACACAGATCAACACTTATACCACCCCTGCCCCTGTTGAGGCAGAACCTACTATTACACCACCACTTTGTAGATCTAGTAGGATATCTGCTCCTCCCGATAGATGTGGGTATCTACATGAGATGAGAGAGGAGTTGTTTGTTGGCGACAAGGAACATCCAGATGATCCTACTACATACGAAGGAGCGATATTGGACATCGACTCGAGTAGATGGCAAGAGGCCATGAAATCTGAAATGGATTCGATGTATTCTAACCAAGTCTGGACTTTAGTAAATCCACCTGAGGGTATAGTACCTATAGGCTGTAAATGTATTTACAAAAGGAAGATAGGCTCGGATGGAAATGTAGAGACCTACAAAGCTAGACTAGTGGCAAAATGATATAATCAGAAGCACGGCGTTGACTATGAGGAAACCATTTCGCTAGTAGCTATGCTAAAATCCACTAGGATCTTGTTGGCTATAGCCGTACACTATGACTATGAGATATGTCAGATGGATATAAAGACCGCTTTCCTAAATGGTAACATTGAGGAATATCTTTATATCGAACAGCCTAAGGGCTTTATATCCAGTGGTGAGGACCACAACGTGTGCAAGCTACAGCGGTCCATTTATGGACTAAAACAAGCTTCTCGAAGTTGGAACATTCGATTCAATGAAGCAGTCAAATCGTTTGGCTTCCTTCAGAATATGGATGAACCATGTGTGTACAAGAAGGTTAGTGGGAGTGCAGTCACATTCTTGGTCCTATATGTGGACGACATCCTAATCATTGGGAATGATGTAGGAATGATTTCATCGGTAAAACTTTGGCTCTCTAGCAACTTCTCCAGGAAGGATTTTGGAGAAGCAACCTACATACTGGGTATAAAGATCTATAGAGATAGATCTAAGAGGTTGCTCGATCTCTCACAATCCATGTACATAGATAAAATACTGAAGAGGTTCAGTATGGAGAATTCCAAGAGGGGTTTATTTCCCTTCAGACATGGAATTCATCTCTCCAAGGATATGTTTCCTAAGACAGATCAAGAGAGAGAGCATATGAGTAAGATCCCTTATGCATCAGCTGTGGGGAGTCTTATGTGTGCTATGCTATGTACAAGACCTGATATCAGTCATGCTGTAAGTATTGTCAGCAGATATCAGTCTAACCCAGCCAGGTGAGGCACACTGGGTGGCAGTCAAGGGCATCCTTAAGTACTTAAGAAGGACTAAGGATTTGGCTCTTGTTTATAGAGGAGATGAACTTAAAGTAGGTGGTTTCACCGACTCTGACTTTTAGTCTGATATAGATGATAGAAAGTCTACATCTGGATATTTATTCACCTTAAATAGTGGAGTGTTTAGTTGGAAGAGTTGTAAGCAGTTACATCGAATTCCACTACAGAGGCTGAGTATATAGCCGCCTCGGAAGCAAATCTGTTTGGATAATATTGAATCGTTCAATATTATAATCTTATGTCTCATCAGAAGTCCAAACACATTGATAGGCGCTTCAAGATGATTTGAGAAATCATAGATAGAGAAGATATCGGTATGCAAAGAGTAGTATCTGAGGATAACACCACAGACCCACTTACCAAGGCTCTTACCCAGATTGTTAGAAGTATGCCCTAAAACCAATTGTTAGGTTGTGTTTAGGAAACTTATATTTCATTATATAATCATGTATGAAACTTTATTCATTAATGATATGGCTAATTTTATCATGTAAACTTGTGTTTAATTACTGTTCATGATAAAGTCCTTGGATAGTATGATAGAGAGTAGTATCTCAAGTGTTGAGATAGAGAGACTTACAACTCTCAAGTACATCTATCCTAAACCAGTTCCTGATCATAGGTTTATATATTTGGACGACTGTGAACCAGCAAACCTGGATTGGGAGGCCTCTCGTTCACTTTGGGGGTGTTTATCTTGAGTATATTGTGGATGATGTTTATCCGTCTCGATTTATCCTTCTCTATTATCCTTCTCTATTATCCACGTTTATCCTTCTCTATTATCCACTAAAGATAGGGTTTTTGAAAAAGGATAAGAGTTTGTAAAAGCATTGTCTTTTGAATCAAAGTTGGATTCGGGGGCTAGGTTACGAAGTGGGAAGGTTTCAAGGAACTCCTTGTAGGCACCTACCTCGCCCTAATTAAAGGTCTCCTAATTAAGTTTGGGCTTTATTAAAATCTTTTCAAAACAATCCTAGTATATCTAATCAACCACAAAATATGAATAATAATATATAGTACAAAAACGTATACAAGAAACCTAAGGATCTTAGGAGACTAGAAGTCAACCTAAGATTGGACTTGCGTCCTATTGACTGCCTACATACCTTATCAAATGCTTGACAAAGATCAAAGTCCACGTAGTTCGATTACCTAGGATTCTCCTATTGTAATGAACTATACTATCATTAGCATTCTATCTCATCCAAGACTCTATCTTCGAGAGTTTTTATTAATTTGAAATCCTTTTTAGAAAATAATTCATCAATTAATAAATTTCCAATGAATTTAGAATTCTTTTTAAAACACAATTCTTATCCAATCACAACTCTTTTCAAAATGGGAATTTTATCCCGAGTTAAATCCTTTCAAAAGTGGAATTTCATTCCAAATCAAACTCAGAGTTCCAATTTCACTGGGATTCAATTAATTGTTGATTAATTTTGATAAAACATTAATTTTAGAAATTCTCTCGAAGATAGGATCCTAAACTCATTAGAATCCTAAATCTAGTGTAATTCTTACAACAAAGGAGAATCCTAAGTGGGGTCAAGTGACCCCCCTAATCCTAGGGTTTCTAGCTAATCCTAGGTTAGTCTAAGCACCTAAAATACTAAATACATACTTGTTGGAATTTAAATAAAATAAATAAAAGATACAACAAACGATGCTAACAATGCATGAAAAATGTCCTAAATGCAATCTAATCAAACTATGTGAACCTAGGCATATTTCTAGATTGGATTTGGCCCTAAAAATGGTTTTTAACTTATTTTAAAGTCACTTTCAATCCATGGACAGATTTGAATATGACTTTAGAAATAGTTTAAAACCCATGAAAATAATAATAAAAAAGGGTATAAATGATCTAGTATGCAACGTAATATGATATGCTATCATTACTATATATAAAACAATGCAAAATATGGTTTAAGAAATGATAAAAAAGTCAATTTAAAGTATATATTCAAATCAGGACAGATTTGGATACATACTTAAAATGGCTTGAAAACCATTCTTAATCCACACAAAATTCCAAATAAAAAATCCTGATATGCATGCCACTATAATAGACTAAGGTACTCATGCAAAACAATCGACAAATAACATATATTCATGCTTAAAACTATCAAATCTACCACAAGGGAAGAAACTTACCTTTGCTCACTCCCTCGATCACAATTCACAAATCAATCAAGATTGCAAATATCCCATGTGATGAACCTTAACAATTAAGAGCAATAACAATGCTATTTTATAGAAGAATAATACATGACCCTTATTTATGCAAAACTAATTCTAAAGACACCAAACAATGCTATTTTTAATATGAACTATGATCACATCTATTCTCATAAAGAACCATGCATCATGGAAAGTAATAAAACCCATGTAATCATATATTCAAATAAAAAAAAAAAGCAACTATCATACTCAAATATGCACACTAAACTAAGATTTCTAACATTAAGCATATATTTTATGTATCCTCATATAAAATCATATCATTGAATAACATAAGAAATACATACTATATATTAGAAATCATCCACTAACATGCATACTATTTAAAGCCCATCATGCATACTAATTAATCCTATCATGCAATAACAATTAGCTTTTTACTTCTAACCTATAAGTACCTAACTTAAGCATTCATTCCTAACATGACATAGACATAGAAAAAGAGAAGAAGAGAAGAAAAAGAATCCTAAACATGCAACAATGCAGAAAATTCCAAAATCAAACTATGTTATGTAGAATTGAAATCTAAACACAATGGGGTATGAAACTAACCTTTTAGCTCTCTTCTTTCAAGCTTCAAGCTCCCTTCTTTAAGCTTCAATGGCATCCAAAAATGTGGCTAGGGTTCTAGTGCAGCCCCCAAGGTCCCAAAGTTTCTCTAATCAAAGTTGGCTCCCCTAAACCTATTCCTAAGTTATGTATTTAAAGAAAAAGGCTTCAAATTGATCAATGGTTGTCACTAAAACCCTAAGAATTGATCCAAGGGTCCTAAACCAGTCTTCCAAGGTGTTAAAGTCCATCCAAAAGTCCCCAAGGCCGAATTGGACACATGACAAGGCTTGGAAGAGTCCCGAGCAAGAAAAACACTGAAAATTAGCAGTTACTGGGCGAGAGCATGGATGACCGTCCACCCTAGGACGGCCAACCGTCCCCTTGGGATGGCCAACCGTCTGGGGAGGGATGGTCATCAATCCTTCAGCCCAAATTTGACCTATTTTGGGCTTTTCTTGACCCGTCTCGGCTGTTTTCGGCTTTTCGGGCCCGTTTCAAGTCCAAATTTGATGATTCAAGCGCCGAAACGATCGTGATTCGATTCTCCATGTTTTAAGAAGTGTTTTAAGTGAAAATGAATTGACCAAAGTCAAAATTTTAGGGAAAAGCTGACCGATTAGCTGTTTAGGGCCTGCCGGACCCAAATTAGGGTTTTGAAATCTGCTAACCGATTGCTCTCGAAATCATTTCTTCTTCTCGAAACAAGTTTTAAAACATTTTGAGAAAGTGTTTTGAAGTCTTTGAAGGATTTGGTTTGATAAAAAAATCGAATCCTGGTTGTTCCCGGTCGAAACCCTAATCTGAGCTTGAAAGGGTCTTTCAAGCCTCAAGAGCCAAACACAAGCCAGAAGGCTTAACAGAACTTGCCACTGATCAACTTAGCTACAAAACATACTTTAAATATCCATGCCAAAGTCTCGGGACAATTCGAGACAAGATCGATAGCCATTAAGAGCCTTTGTGATTCAAAGGACAACACTGCTCTTTAAGTCACAAAAGGCCTTATTTTCTATCAAGCCTGACTCAGAATGCCATGAAACTTTACAAGGATATTCCTAAACTCTCTAAAAACTAAATGCAAAAAGAACCGACTCGATCTAACCTAAAAACCTACATGCGATAATGACCTCTAACTAACTACCTACAAAGGTAAAACTGGCAACTTAGGGTTTTAACACCCTATTTTACCTCTAATCACAGGCAACCATTCATGATCATACTCGTGGTAAAAAAGGGATGTCTACAACAATTATAAACCGTTAAGATTAGCACAGGTTATACTAGCTCCATGGGAGGATGGTGAGTCTCGAGCCATCTGTGTAGAGACACTATAGTAAATCTGTGGGTGCTTGTTAGAGAACAAGTGCACCGAACGTGACCAATATGAGTACATCTTATGGAATTCTATTTGTATTTCAAAATTTTCTCATGTGTATAGTCATATTTGTAATCCTTAGACCTGAGACACCACATGTTATCTTATACATAAATTACTAGAGTTTGATAGTATCTCGTACACCCTTAATCATAAGGATGTAATCGGTGCTCATTGGCTCTAGTGAGTTGTGTATGAAGATAGGTGAATGTGCAATAGTGGATCACCAACCTTAATATGAAAGGGCGAATGTCATGTTTAGTTCATAGATACTATCTCAATAAAGTCTTTGGCCAAAGCAGAAGGTAACCAAGGAAAAGTGTTTTCAAGGGTTTACCTAATTGAGATTATACTCTGATGAACTTGTAACATATGATTAAGTTAGGGTTTGACATGAATCCATACCCAACTAACTTAATCAAGACATTGTTTGGTGAGGGATTATCTATAGCACGAAGGGTTCATTTACACGTTCGTATATTCACCCGCACCTAGGGTACGTCATGACATATTGCTAGATGTCACTCATGACTAGTGAAGGCCTAGTGATAAGAGTTATCATTGAGGTCAAAATTGGAATTGTTCTAATCGAACCTAAAAATAGAAAGTTTCTATTTTGGGAGACATTGAGATGTCCCCTGCCACTACTAGGTTGGGATGAACCCAATGGGTCACACAAATAAGAACAGAAGTGAGGTTCTTGAACTTGTGAGAGGGGTACACTCTAATTAATATATGTTTGACTTTAATTAATTAATGGTTAATTAATTAAGAGTCAAAAGGATATCTAATTCAAGAGTGTTAGTAACCTAAATGGGGTAAATAGTCAAGCTAGCACTTGTAACCAAACACCCTAAAAGAGGAGAAGTCTATAAAAAGAGAAGGGAACCCTCATAGAACATAAGTCATTCTTCTAAGGGCTCTATCCCTCTCTTGGCCGCCACACTCTCTCTCCCTCTCCATGCTTGCTTTTTCAAAGTGTTGGAAAATCAAGAAGGTTCAATAACTCTTGTGTCCGTGTGGACTAACATTGGAGGCCACCATACTTTTGGGGCTTGGAGTATTGCGAGGACGATCATCAAAGAGGACGAGCATTACAATGGAACATCAAAGAACAAGTAAGCTTTATTTATTGTTTTTATTTAAAGTTAGATTCGATTCATCGTTAGAGTTCGATTCTTGGGATGAGTACCATGGAAAATTTTAAATCTTACCTTCCGCTGCGTTTCCATGTGGTATTCTTTCACCTACCACTTACAAAGGAGCGATGTTGGACATCGACTCGAGAAGATGGCAAGAGGCCATGAAATCTAAATTGGATTCAATGTATTCCAATGGAGTCTGGACTTTGGTAAATCCACTTGAAGGTATAGTACCTATAGGCTGTAAATGGATTTACAAAAAGAAGATAGGCTTAGATGGAAAGGTAGAGACTTACAAAGCTAGGCTAGTGGCAAAATGGTATAATCAGAAACAAAGTGTTGATTATGAGGATACCTTTTCACCAGTAGCTATGCTAAAATCCATTAGGATCTTGCTAGCTATAGCAGCATACTTTGACTATGAGATATGTCAAATGGATGTAAAGACCGCCTTCCTTAATGGAAACATTGAGGAAGATCTTTATATGGAACAACCTTAGGGCTTTATATCCAGTGGTGAGGACCACAAGGTATGCAAACTACAGCGGTCCATTTATGGACTAAAGCAAGCTTCTCGAAGCTGGAACGTCTGATTTAATGAAGCAGTCAAATCATTTGGCTTTATTCAAAATATGGATGAACTATGTAATGTACAAGAAGGTTAGTGGGAGTGCAGTCACTTTCCTTGTCCTATATGTGGACGATATTGTGGACACCCCATTTTTACCAAATATTTCTACTATATGTTCATGCAAATGATTAACTAGAATAGCTGATCATTTGGTGAGGAATTGGCCTTGTAAAGACCAAATTGCCCAAATTGCCATTTTTTGAGGAAAAGAACAATTCATTATTTCATGTGTACATTTGGATTGGAATCAACCCATTTGTATTGCATTTGACTTTTGAGGTATTTTAGAACATCCCTACAAATTTTCATAGCATTCTGATGAGAGCTCGATAGGTAATTAGGGTTTTTGCGACTTTAAGGGCATTTTCGTCCTTTTTTCTCGTATAATTTCCGAATGACCTCCGAATTCGAAACGGATTGTTTCATGAGATTTATATGGATGTGGGGAGTGTATTTGGAGTGCCAATTGAACCTTTGAATGGTTGGGGTAGATTCGCCCAAAATCATTCCCACGGGTAAGAATGAGCTGAATTAGGGTTTTGTTCAAATCGACCGTGAATTGGTCATTTTCACCAAAATGAAAGATTTTCAAAACATGTTTTCAAGTACCAATTTCATATTAAAACCATGTTTTTAGAAGTGGTGCAAGCCTAATTGATCAAATTTACAAAACAAAGAATGGTCATATGACCAATTTTGGCACAACCGAGTCGATTGGCTAGCTTTTTGCTAAAACCCTTGAACATGGTCAAGTATTTTTAACCCAAAAACATTCTAAAAATGTGGAGGATCAAAACACGGTCATTTTGAGCCCTGAACCATCGAATTTGGATCAGATTTGACCAAAATATGGCCAAAATATGAAAACCCTATAATTTGGGGAACAAAAATGGGAGGTCAGCTTGGTGACCTTCCTAGCTAGGACAGCTAACCGTCCATCCAGGACGGCCAACCGTCCAGCCCTTGGACGGTCACCAGCATGCTCGAGCCCATTTTGCAATTTTGGCATGTTTGAAACTTTCCCACTTGTTTTGGCCGATTTAATTCGTTTTTTTGGAATAAATTCGAACTTGGTTCAGCTTGCAAACCCTAGGAGGAATTGATCTAAGCCCTAGGATTGTTTTTAGATGGATTAATCCTAACCATTCAAGGTTTTGAACCCTACCTCTATATATGCTGCACTATAGAGTTAGAGGAGAGAGAGGGAGAATTCTAGTGTTTTGAGAAGGAGGCTACAGATTTTAGTTCTTCATTCTTACACCATTGAAGGAGAGAACTAAGGTGGAGCAGGAAGGAGAAGGACTCAAGGCTTGGAACTTGAAGGAGGTTTGCAAAGAAGGAAGAAGATAGGTGAATCCTCTATACAAACATTTTGTATGAGTTTACTTTGTATGAGTTTTTTTTTATGCATGTTAGAATAGGTTTCTCTCTTTTTCTTATTTATGTTAGTATGCATGATTAGGGTTAGCTTTGTTATGATTTTGTATGAGTATGCATGATTAGGGTTAGCTTTGTTGTTATTCTATGTTCGTATACATGTTTAGGGTTCATTAGTTTTATTTATGATTTTATGTTAGGATGCATGCCTAGGGTTAATTAGTTTTATTATAATTCTATGTTAGTATGCATAACTAAGGTTAGTTCTATTTGTGATTTTATGTATGTCTAGGGTTATTGTTGTCTTGTTATGATTTTATGTATATATGCATGTTAGGGTTAGTATTCTTGTTATTTTATGTGTGTATGCATGATTAGAAGTAGTTTTATCATTGTTCTATGTGAGTATGCATGATTAGGGTTAGTATTGCTATGATTTTATGAGAGTAAGCATGTTTAGGGTTAGATTTGTTGTTATTTTGTGTACAAGCATGTTAGAATAAATGTTGATATATTCATGTTGTTATTTGAATCTCATGATAATTGATTGGTGATTTTAATGGTAATATGAGTACGTTAATATGTTATTTTGACATGTGATGAGTCTTGAGTCTTTTTGTTTATGCTTTTTATGATTATTTGAACACTTGCCATGGATTTGATTGTTTGATCCTCCCCTTGTGTTTAAATTAATTATTTAAGTATAGTTTTGTGTAGTTTTTGATATGTTTTTGCATGGTAATTTAGTCAAGCATGTTAGATTATATGCTAGGGTGTTTATTTGATATTTTTATAGATTAAAGATGATTTTTAAGTTACTTTAAGTATGTATTCAAATCTGTCCAGATTTGAATACATGTTTTAAAGTGGTTTAATTATCATTTTTAAGCCATGTTTTGCATAATTTTTATAGTTTATCTTGTATGTTCTTGTAGAAAGCATGCTAGGACATTTTCACATTTTTTATTCTTTATTTTCATGATTTTTAGAGTGGTTAAAGGTTAATACTCAAATCTGTCCGGATTTGTTTATACCCTTAAATCACTTCTAAAAAATTATTTTAGGACCAAATCTAACTTAGAAATATGCTTAGGTTCACATAGCTTAATTAGTGTGCATTTAGGAGCATTTTCATGCATTCTTAGAATTGATTACATGCTTATTTGTTTAAATTTCAGCATGCATTGCATTAGTATTTTTAGGATTCTAGATTAATTTTAGGGCTAGTTAGGGACCCTAGGCTTAGGAAGGTCACTTGACCTTCCCTAGGAATTTCCTTTGTTGTAAAGATTATGATCAGAATTGAGTGTTTTAATTGATTTAAGAGTCTATCTTCGAGGGATTTTCTAAAAAGATTTTAATGTGATTTTTATGAAATGAATATGATTTTTTATGAGATATTTGATTATTAAATGATTTTCAAAAAGATTTGAAATGTTTTAAAGATTTTTACTGTGGAATGAAATTCCTCTCAATATGATTTGTTTTCTTGAAATATCTTTGAAAAAGATTTTCAATTGGAATTTAATTCTAAAGATAAGAATTATTTAGGATATTTGGATTTTATGAAAATCTTTTTTAATTTGAAATGATTTTGAATAAATGATTTTAAACAAATAAAAACTCTCGAAGTTAGAGTCTTGAATTAGGTTAAATACCTTTAATGATGTGATCGATTACAATAGGAGAGTCCTAGGGTAGTCGAACTACGTGGACTTTGATACTTGCTAGGTGATACTAGAAAGTTACGTAGGCGCTAATAGGGCTCAAGTCAGCCCTAGGATGCCCGTAGGGTATTCTAGGTTTTTAGGGTTTGTTTGTATATATTTTCTTATTATTAATATGACTAATATAAATAATGCATTTATATCACTATTTTTTTGGTTGATTAGATTATTTAGGATTGTTTGCATTACGGATTTAAATAGCCCAAATAAATTAGAAGTCCTTTAATTAGGGCGAGGTGGGTGCCTACAAGTGAAAGCTTGGAACCTTCCCACGTCGTAACCTAGCCCCCAGATCCAACTCTGGTTTGTAGACTGCTTTTCCATTAATGGAGTTTGTTTTATTGAAAATAAAATATTTTTATGGTTTCCTTATTCCTTAAAAATAAGGTGGCGACTCCTTTGTTTTGTTGTTTTCTAAACCCCCCTTAATCACATCGCCCGGTGATGATGTGGACTCACCCCATCAAGCCCGTCAAAAGGCTGGTCCACAGATATCATTATCATTGGGAATGATACAGGAATGATCTCATCTGTAAAGCTTTGGGAGAAGCAACCTACATACTGGGTATAAAGATCTATAGAGATAGATCTAAGAGGTTGTTTGGTCTCTCACAATCCATGTACATAGATAAGATACTGAAGAGGTTCAGTATGGAGAATTCCAAAAGGGGTTTGCTTCCCTTTAGACATGGAATTCATCTCTCTAAGGATATGTCTCCTAAAACAGATCAAGAGAGAGAGCATATGAATAAGATCCCCTATACATCTGCTGTGGGGAGTCTTATGTATGCTATGCTATGTACAAGACCAGATATCAGTCATGCTGTAAGTGTTGTCAGCAGATATCAATCTAACCTAGGTGAGGCACACTGGGTTGTAGTCAAGGGCATCCTTAAGTACTTGAGAAGGACTAAGGATTTGGTTCTTGTCTATGGAGGAGATGAGCTGAAAGTAGATGGTTTCACATACTCTGACTTTCAGTCAGATATAGATCATAGAAAGTCTACATCTGGATATTTATTCACCTTGAATGGTGTGGTGTTTAGTTGGAAGAGCTGTAAGCAGACTATTACAGCGGATTCCACTACAGAAGCTGAGTATGTAGCCGCCTCCGAAGCTGCCAAAGAAGCTGTTTAGATGAAGAAGTTCATTTATGAACTTGGAGTGGTTCCAGCCATTGAGTCACCTATACCTCTATATTGTGACAACAATAGGGCTATTGCTTAAGCTAAGGAACCAATGTCTCATCAGAAGTCCAAGCACATTGAAAGGCGTTTCCACATGATTCGAGAAATCATTGAGCGATGAGATATTAATATGCAAAGAGTAGCATTTGAGGATAACACCGCAGACCCACTTACCAAGGCTCTTACCTAGAAGGTCCTGGAACGACATCTTGAGAAGATGGGGATGAAGTACGTCACTAATTGGATTTAGTGCAAGTGGGACATTGTTAGATATGTGGCCTAAAACCAATTGTTAGGTCGTATTTAGGGATTTATATTTCATTATATATTCATGTATGAAACTTTATTCATGAATAAAATGGCTATTATTTATCATGTAAACTTGTGTTTAATTACTGTTCATAATAAAGTCCTTTGATGGAATGATAGAGAGTTATATCTCAAAGTGTTGAGATAGAGAGACATATAACTTTCAAGTACATCTGTCATAGACTTGTTCCTAATCATAGATTTATATATTTGGGCGATTATAAACCGTTAAGATTAGCAGATGTTATACTAGCTCCATGGGAGGATGGTGAGTATCGAGCCATCTGTGTAGAGACACTATAGTAAACCTGTGGGTGCTTGTTAGAGAACAAGTACACCGAACGTGACCAATATGAGTACCGCTTATGGAATTCTATTTGTATGTCAAAAGCTGCTCATGTGTATAGTCACATTAGTAATCCTTAGACTTGAGAGACCACTTGTTATCTTATGCATGAATTACTAGAATTTGATAGTATCTCGTACACCCTTAATCACAAGGATGTAATCGGTGCTCATTGGCTCTAGTGAGTTATGCATGAAGATATGTGAGTGTGCAATAGAGAATCACCATCCTTAATATGAAAGAGCGAATGTTATAGTTAGTTCATAGATACTATCTCAATGAAGTCTTTGGCCAAAGCAGAAGGTAACCAAGGAAAAGTATTTTCAAGGGTTTACCAAATTTAGATTATACTCTAGTAAACTTGTAACATATGATTAAGTTAGGGTTTGACATGAATCCATACCCAACTACCTTAATCAAGACATTATTTGGTGAGGGATTATCTATAGCACAAAGGGTTCATTTACACATTCGTATATTCACCCACACATAGGGTACGTCATGACATATTGCTAGATGTCACTCATGACTAGTGAAGGCCTAGTGATAAAAGTTATCATTGAGGCCAAAATTTGGAATTGTTCCAATCGAACCTAAAAATAGAAAGTTTCTATTTTGGGAGACATCGAGATGTCCCCTACCACTACTAGGTTGGGATGAACCCAATGGTTCACACACATGAGGACATAAGTGAGGTTTTTGAACTTGCGAGAGGGGTACACTCTAATTGATATAAGTTTGACTTTAATTAATTAATGGTTAATTAATTAGGAGTTAAAGGATATCTAATCCAAGAGTGTTATTAACCCAAATAGAGTTAAATGGTCAAGCTAGCACTTGTAACCAAACACCTCAAAAGAGGAGATGACTTAAATAGAAAGAGGGAACCCTAATGGACACAAGCTACACTCATCCAAAGAGGCTCTCTCTCTCTAGCCGCCACTCTCTTTCTCCCTCTCCATGCTTGGTGCTTTTCAATCGTTGGGAAGATCAAGAAGGTTCGAGAACTCTTGTGTTCATGGAGGCCACCATACTTTTAGGGCTTCGAGTTTCGCGAGGACGTTCATCAAAGAGGACGATCATCAAAGAGAACAAGTAAGTAAGCTTTAATTTAATGTTTTAAATTATTGTTATGATTCGTTTAATCGTTTGAGTTCGATTCTTGGATGAACACCATGGAAAATTTTAAACCTTTCTTTCCGCTGCGTTTCCATGTGGTGATTTTTTCATTTAGTCGACTAACTTAAGATTTCTCAAAACACTGCCTCTGACCTTCACTTAGTCGACTATGACTAAAGTGTTAGTCGACTAGAGAAGTTGCAATGTCAACATTTCGAAATTCTTAAGTCCAAATCAACATATAACACTTGGGCAAGTTAACTAAGTATCCCAAAACATTTTTGAGCAAGTTTAAAATATTTTCCAAAGAAGTTTAAGCCAAAACAATAGTATAAAACATTTTTTCTTTTGAGTCCATAAAGCCCATTATGAGTTTGAATCAATTTTGTGACTAAAATGTGATTTTACAAGTTAAAACCTATGGTCTTTAAGTCATAGTCAATTGAGCCAATTATAGTTCATCCTAAAGAGAGATTTACAATATAAATCTGTTAGAAGGATGCCCTAAAACCAATCCTAAAGGGTATATTAAGTTTCATATTATCAATATATGGAAGGTATAACTTATCTAATGTGTTTTAACATATATGATAAGGTCCATGAATAAATGATAAGAGAGATATGCATCTCAAGGAGTTGAGATAGAGAGACTGATATTTCTCATATACATATATTCTAAAAGAGTTCCTACTCAAAGGTTTATTAAAGTGGATATTTA